>JAGFPH010001171.1:0-16680 GCA_018207615.1 Philaenus spumarius
CTAGCCAAAATATTATCTTTCGAAAGAAAGAGGAAGTTTATGCAGATTTAAATTCCTTCGTAGAAATATGTTGATATATTGTAACATCTTCAAATATTATATTTTTTGCGAGGATATATAAAGAAATTTCAGTTGTATCCAAATAAAAAAGAATTAGTTATATAAACATAACTTAAATTTTTTATTAATGTATGTATTTATTAAAAAATATAACATTTTTCATGTAGAAATAGTATTTTCCCACCTTGCCACCTCTTGCAGAAATGGAAAAAAAAGAAATCATTCTTCAAAATGGTAGTCTGAATTATAATTGCAATTATTTATATATAAATTTGAACAAATTAATTTATTAATTTATTATATAGATGTATTTATTTATTTATCACATCGTTCCAAAAACAGCATGTAAAGATCTTTTGAAGATCTCGGCCACGATGATTTTTGTACGTATGTGTTGCATACTTTAATCCAATTTTTCTCTTGTCGCAACATACAATAGTAGGATCCAGAATTGTAATCGCGACCTTGATGAAAAATGGCACTAACAACCTTAAACTTTTTATGACAAATTGTAACTTCTTTAGTAGGTACTTGATTTATGTTGTAAGTTTTCTTCGTACAAGATCCAAATTTGTCGATTGACAATACCTCAAGTTTCAAAATTAATGATGAACACAATAATTTTATTTCAGTGTTTTTAATTCTTCGTGTTTTGCAACCTTTATTGCATTCATCTACTTCGGGCCACAAATTAAAATTATGATCGCATATATACTGCAATGTATAAGGTTTCTCATTGTTTAGTGGTAAAGCTAAAGGTATAACATACCCAATAACGAAATCAGTTGCAAGTCTTTCGTCGCAACTTTGGCACCTTAAAACCGTTCTAATTTCATGACCATAAAGTTGCTGTAAAATAGGAAGATTTATGAACAAATCATTTATAAAGTCACAAACATCGTATTGAAGTGACGATATATATTTTTCATGCACAAAGTTTTTCAATTCTTTGATATCACCGCTAGATAATTTATTTAATTTATACAATTCATATAACCGTTTAAAGATGGAGTGATCTTTGCTTTCCAAAAAAACTCGTCTTAAGCTTTGGTTATTGAAAAAACTTTGCAAAGTAGTGTTTACATAGTCAGAATAATCATTTGTTAAACCGTGAACATTCCATTCTTCGGCAGCAGCATTGAGAGCCTTGTTTTGAGCCAATAAAACATTTTTTGAAAGGGCCCACATATTATCAGAAATTTGATGTTTCATCGTTACTTTTTTCGATCGATCAAAAGGCTGTAAATTTGGACGAAAACGTCGCCTCAGTTCATTATATTCTAGTATAGCCTCATCGCTAGCTTTAATTTTCAGTGGGTCAAAATTAATAAGATGTAAACCTTTAAGCTCAGTTATTCGCGATAAAACAACGTAAGTTTGACCACATGCAAATATAGTGTTACCAGCATCTACACAAGCGTTTTGCAAACTCAATCCTTGACTACTGTGAATAGTGATTCCATAACTGCAACAAAATGAAAATTGTTTTCGCACTACACAAACATTGTCCAAAGCAATGAATTTGAAATCCATACGCTTTACTGAATAGTGTTTTTTATCGGAATCGAGGCGTATTTCGACGGTATCAATTTCTCCATTATTACTAGTTTTAGTGATGGAGACAATTGTCGCCAAGGAACCGTTAACTAATCCAGTTGTGACATCAATATTCCTCTTAATCTTTATTCTTGCCCCAATTTTAATTGTTATTACACGATCAATGGCACATTGCTCATTTTCATCTTTGGCTAAAATTTGATTAACTTTTTTCTTCATAGTATTGGTGCATTTAAAAGAATCTTCAGCTATAAGTTTTATTTCTTCACCTGGTAATCTAGTTAACATTGCCTCATTCAAAATGTGACACATAATTATGGTTGGCAAAAGACAAACAGTATCCTCAGGTAACTTTTCCAGATAACAGCATATTTCTTGCACAATTTCTTCACGATAATTACTTGAGAATACAATTTTTCTTTCGTTCAAAATTGTAATGTCTTCATCAGTTGCCCAACCTAATCTGATTCGTGAAAGTATTTCAGAGTATATTTTGTCATTTTTTTGTCGCTGATTTATTGTCAATTCATCGTATTCAAACAAATTCCATAGATCGCAAGAATCCATTCCACCAATATATTTTTCAACATCATTTCTGGATACTGTCTTAAAACAAAAACCTTCCTTGACAGGTGGAAGTTGAAGTAGGTCACCAAATAAAATGATATGTACTCTTCCAAAGTATGGGTCATCCAAATCATGTGTATTACAAGTTTCACACAATCTTAAGTGTATATACAAAAGGAGTAGATTTGAAACCACTGATATTTCATCTAAAATGAAAAGAGTAACATTTTCCAATTGTTTTCTAATTTCTTTTATGGCTGGTGCTGATAGTTCTTTATATTTTGCTGTGTCATTTTGTTTTACAGGTAATTGCAAAAGCCTATGTATTGTTAATCCACCTATGTTAAAAGCTGCAACCGTTGGTGCCGCAACCGCGGTGTCTTTATCACATTCAATTTTATTGAACATCTTTAGAAGCTCTATGACAAAGCTTTTGCCGGTCCCACTAAATCCACTCACAAATTTTCGAACAGGTTTGTCTGAACATTTAATCGCACTGGATATGTCTCTAAATACTCTAGCTTGGTCTTCATTTAACATCAAGATTTTTTTCTCGTACACTTCTCTGTCAACATTAACATTATCGGCAATATCTTGGAAGTCTTTCATTGCCATTTCTGTTTCAAGAGGCACAAAGCCATCTGGAAATATGTCATGATCCGGTTGAGACTCGGTTGTTTCTTCAGTCATTTCATTTTGAACTAACTCTTCCATGGTTTTCATAGCATCTTTAATTTTGGTAATTTTTTCATGGTATTTCATTGCTTCTTCTAATTCAAATTGTTTTTTACGGAACGCATCTTTGTAAGATGGTTCACTTCCTCTCAACTCATCGGTGTTTCTCCACGGTTGAAATAATAATAATAAAGCGTAAAAATAAGCTTCTGGTTCGCTTATTGGGTTGTATTCCCAATGATTAATCAAATGGGGTATCTTTCGCTTCTTACAAAATGATTCGTTTGGCATGGAATAGTATTCGATTTTGCTTTTTTTTGCTGGTTCTCTTTTGTCAACATCAAACCACCGAGCAAAGTCGTAAAGGCATAGAGTTTCCAATTCCGCTGGGCGCATTGGATAAAAAGTATCGATTAAACTATCAAGAAATAAATTTGTTGCATCTGCATTTAGCTGCTGTATTTGTTTGAAAGGTTTAATTTTTCTATTTCTAATTGCTCTAACGTCTAGCCATCTTACTGTTGTAGCTCGATCAGAAGCATGAAGCGACAGACTTAGTAGAATATTCGCTGCTTCAAAAGCTCCACATTCTCTGTGATTCAAAACTCTGTAAGCATACGACCATAACTTACTTATCAAAGATTTATTATTTTGTATTTCAGAAAACTTTATATCATGAGAACCTTTTTCTCCTTTAGTAGCATATGCAGTTATGTACGAAGTTAACGTGTAAGAATTTTCCGGTATAAATTGTGCGTCCATATTTCCTTCCCATATAATTAAGAGATTAGGCATATAATCATTAATAAAGCATTCATTTTCGTTTCTGGGCAAATCATAAATTCTATTCTTTTTTTTTCATTTTTCTTCGATTAGAAATGGCTTGGGATACAGATCTCAAAACTAATCGTGGAGTTACAGGGCGTGGAAATCCGAAGCGGCATTTATTTTTTACTCCTGCATTTGTTTTAACTTGTCTCATGCAATAATTATTATCTTTATGCCGTTGGTAGCTCATTACTTTTCTATGTAAATCTGGTGATTGTTTTTTATCTGGTATGCGACATGTAACATCTGGTATGTTTTAATATAAATTCAGCTACTTCTTCGTTGGTTTAAACGCCATAAATAGGGGCATTTTCAATCCAAAATAAACAGTGATAATGAGGTGGGCCACGCCCTTGAAATTCGGTGCAATAATAAAAATGAAGTACTTTTCCAATTGGGTTTGCATTTGAATGAATGTATGCCAAAATAGCTTTAAATTTGAGGTCAAAAAAAATAGAAGCAGATACTGGGTCTTTTGCAATCAACTCGCTTACTGAGCGCTTATCATTCTCCCAGTGGTTAACTTTTTTTTATAAATTCTGCCATGTCCGACCACATCCATTCACCAGGACTGAAAGTAATAAACCAAGTGGCAGGTCCATACTCTCTCACCATACAATTTAAATCATTTCTAACTCTCTTCCAGTAGTCTTTAGTGCCAGGTAACCTAGCAAAAATACTTGTCATACTGTCCTCTAAGTCGCCTTTTTTCAATTTTTCAATCAACTCGGCAGCTGTACACATATTGCGTGGATTTGTAACATTTAACTTGTGAAAAATTCCGGCATTGATCTGTCTCAGATTGCTATTAAATAAACAGAAGAACAAATATTGGTTATTTAGTCTATACTGTGGATGTTTTGATGTCAATATCGACCTGATAAAATCAAATTCTCTCAATTTTACACTTCTTTCATCACCTTGGCCATATTTTCCACTTGGAAATAAATCAGGAAAACATTTAATGTCCAAATCGCTCGCGCGGTTGTCATATGGATTTGCATGAACCTGCAGCATTTGATACAATTTACTGTCTTTTTCATTTAATTTTTCTCCATGTAAAGGATACATAGTGAACTGTTCATAGTATGGATCACATTCGTCTTTCTGAGTGAGTAAAGCTCCATTCTTTTTAAGATTGTCCAACTTATCAATTTCGTTCTCTACTGTTGTTTCATTGTCACTTGCATTCTCTTCGACAATGCCTTCTTGTACATCGTATTGCAATTGATGATTATTTAGCGATAATATCAAATCTTCGTGTTTAGATGGAATAAGTATTTTATAATATAAGGGATTGGTTTGTTTCAAAATGTAAAGTGCTTTCCAAACTTTTTTGATATCAACTAAATCTTCCCAAATAATTTTAGTTTTTCTTGTGGGATTAGATCGCACTACAATGAATAGGTTCGTATCAGTGTTAAGGGGATCAGTATCCGGGCAAATTTTTTTCAAAGTTTCATTCAGCGGCAAAGGCAGGTGGAACGTCCGACCTTGAACTTTATCTATTTTGACATAATGAGGTATATTTTTTTTGCAACTGTATCTAATTTCACGATTGTTTGAAAAGCTTTTACTCGCTGGATTAATAATTTCTCAAAATTATTTAGATCAGCAAGTTCTTGTGGCATAGTTGGTGTAAATAGATTATTAAGGATGCACATTGATTGCAAAGTGTTAGTTTTTAATTTGTTATAACAGTTATTGCAAATTGTTGTATCTTCAATGCCCTCTTGATGACAGTAGTGTAATAATTGTTGTGCGTAGTTTTCTGAATCATTGCGCTGAACACTAAGCAAAGTACAAATGCCATTCAAATTTGACACATCTTCAATATCTTTTATATTTTTTCTTGAATAAAGTCTTTCACAACATATACATGGCACAACGGGCGGATCTGACATAATTTTGTTGTACTTTCTAAGTCCTTCTTTCATGACTTCTTTGATTTCAGTCTCATCCAAACAAATTTCTCTATTTAATGAGGTGATTGGAGCTGAAAAATTCTGTGCTTGTTCAATTTTTGTTTTTAATTTAATAGCATCACCAGCTTTAAGCGCATCTTCAATAGCATGAATTTGTCTGTACAATTGTTTTAATAAATTAATTTTACGCTTGAGTGTACGTAATTGAGGGTAGTGAAATGCTAATACATTCAAATATAAAAATTTCGAGCCACATGATAGTGGATTCATATAACAAACAAGAGTATGTCCTTTTTTTTTTAAATTTCTACCTTCAGCCGAACAAATATCAATTTTGTTTAAGTACGGATAAGTATTCACATACGTTAAATCCATAAAGTCTAGGAAGAGATTTTTTAATCCTTTCAATATATCTGGATCAGCCTTTTTACAATAATCTTCACAGTGCCAAGCTTTACCTTTCACATTATTACCCTTAATCAATGGGAGAATATTTTCGACCAGACCATAGTCATTAACAATGAAAACTGTTTTCTCGGTAAATGTTTTTTTTAAAATAATTATATCCAGTTTGAAAATACAGTTCTCCGGTTGATATATGTTTCGGATCTCCACACAGCGCTGTTAAAGCACAAGATTCATTATCATCTATTGACATACCGCCCAAACGAGAGAGCGCAATTTCAATTGTTGATTTGATTTTTTTGAGGTTTCTCTTCATATTAGACTCAAGTTGGTCCCTCAAATAAATGCAATCAGTTACAAGCTTATCTGCTTCCATTTTTTTACTTGCATCAGAAGCATGTTCTAACTGTGCACAAACACGTTGTATGAAAAATTATTTTTTCTGGAGTAATTTTTGTGTTGAACTTACTCTGATATATTTTTTCTTGATCTTTTTACCTAATTTTACTTTTTCAGACATTAGTTGTTTTTTTAAGGAATTATCTGTTTTTTTACGGTGTGTTATGTAATATTTGCGGTTATACTCTGATATACTCTTTGGTACATTGTAGCTGCAAGTGTACTTTTTTTTCTTTTTTTCTAAAATTGTTTCTTTATTTTTTTCGTAATAACTTTTCTTTTCTTTCAAAATTTTTCCTATAATTTTTTTTATAATAAATCGTATTACTTCTTTTTCTTGACAAGTTTTCTTTATTTACCGATAAGGCGTCTTGCCATTCACAACTATGGTAGTCAAGTAAAGCGTTGTTACCGGCCCAAGGAGACTCAAGTGAAGTGAATTCACCCGATTGTACATGTATCAAAGTTTCATCAATAGATTCATTCTGATTGTGATTTGATTCTGGATTACTTATAATTTCTATTTGCGGATCAATATTTTCATTTACACTTTCTAAAAATAAAATATAGGGTTGACCATGATTGAATGCCCATGACTGTTCATGAATTTCAGCGTCGTCATTAGTCATTAGCCAATGGTCACCCTCGCGGAGCAAGTTAGTGTAATGACCGGATGTTAAAGAATAGCCATGGTGAAAAATTACGCTACTCACTCGAAAGCTTTTATTCGCAATGGAAATAATATCCCTAATTGGATCTTTTAGTTTGAATTCTAAGTTTTTTGTATGTTGCTCATTAAATATTCCTAGTTGCACAACTAAAATGTTAAATCTCACTGCTACAGTTAAAGTGTCTACCAGTAAGCCTGAACAGATTTCACAGTTTTGATCACTAGGAATAGAACTCAAATTAATATTAATCAAATTTTGTATAGTGTTATTGCTGTTGTTATTGAAGTTAAGCCTCAAATTAAGAACACAGTCAGTACCGAAATTAGGATCTCTTTCATATTCGCAATTACTGCACTTTGTCATGAAGAACCTTTCAAAGAAAAGATTATCATTGAGAACTTGAGAAAGGATACACAAATGTTCAAAAAATTCTGCAGCACATTGTTGTTTAATTTTCCCGAACTCACTTCCAGCAATCATTCGCAAAATAATAACATCAATGTTACCTGAGGCATAATTATTAAGAAAATCTTTCAAAATGTCATTTTCACTTTGCATAAGTTGTTGTCTAATTGTCGAACAGTAGAACATGCTTTGCACAATGGAATTAGCATAACATGATACCATGTCTTCGTTTGGAAGCTGTTTTAAAATCCAATTATTAGAACCTATTTCATTCAGGTTAAGATTGCGCGCTTCTTTAAACGTAGATGTAGGCTCTTTTTGCGAATTTTGATGACAAGTGTAATCTTTATTCGTAATTTTCTCATTGTTTGGACATCCAGAATCATCATTTTTTAAATTCTTAGTTACAGTAGATTTTTTAACAGTGATTTTTTCATCGTAATAGTTTTTATTGTACTTTCTAATTTTCGAAGATTTTGAAAAAACCGTTTTCTTTTTACGCTTTTTAGAAGATTGCGAAATACTACGCACTCTTGAATTATTTTCACTTTCGTTAGCTATTTCAACTGGTTGATCATTTTGCGAATCAATGTCAATAAGCGATACTTTTTCCAGTACAGAGTGTTTAACATTTTTTAAACGTTCCATTTCTTTCGCATGAGCGATGATATTATGTTGGTAGTAACGTAGATTACTTTTGGAGAAGCGATTCTCAATCGGTTGGAAATAGTAGGAAATTCAGACAACTGTCTACTGCGAAGATTTAATAATATTAATTAAATGTGAATGTATGGTGTAATATATATTCCGGATTTAAACTGAAAAAAAGAGAGATTGCTAAAGCAATTGTAAAAAATGTTCCATCTATTGCATAACTTTGTTTTTAAACTTTAATAAATTGAACTTGCAAATTAAATTTAAAAAAATATGGATGAAGAATATGCAACACCCTCATACAGTCTGCATCTAAGCTTCCAGTATTCATAGTATCATAGAATTAATTTGCTGGCGCCCCCACTAAATTAATGAGCAGCCTGAATGGATCCAGAAATATCTGAAATATTAAAATAATAGATTTAAAATAAAATGCAAAATAACATAAGTCTATGTAAAAGAAATAATTTATTTCGTAACAATTCATGTATTAGTTGTTTAAAAACGTAGTTAATTATGTTAATAAACGTGCACTGAAGTTGAGGAATTGACCTATAGAAACTGAGGTTCGACATTTATTCATTCAACACTACGAAAAAATTTAAATATGGTTCATTGTAACTAAAACCAATATATTATGCGCCCTGTCAGTTTAAAGGTACTAATTTAAAGGTAACAAATTATAAATTCGCAGTATGCGGCTGGAGGGAGGGGGTAAGCGAATCTATGCCAGCGCCCATAGATAATCAGTTAGCGTCCTAAATAAAATGAATACAAAAAATATATTAAGTTCAATAGTTCATTAATAGATTATTATAAATAAATAAAATAAAAGTTCAATAATATTTAAAAATCAAGTATTTTATTACCGTGTCAGCAATACATAATATATATACTTTATTGAAACTATGCGTATTGCTACATGGGTTGCACTCTAGTGTTAATTGCCCACTCCGCCGCTTGGATCGCTGTGACACGTCTGTTGGTCAAAACAATTCGATCCGTATCAAGTTTACATCCCTATCATTTTCAAACTTCGCCATTTATCTCGTCGTAAGACCAAACAATTCCGAGTTTAAACATTGGGATGTTTCAAGGCATAAAAATATAGTAACAATAATTGCAGGATTAAACATAACCTAAAAGCTATGTTTAAGTAACACGGAGTAGGCCAATATTAAAATATAGTAGGCCTATTTCACTATTATTTAAGGCACGTTTTACTTTATTCTGACAAATTAAATAGTGAAACCTGTGAAACAGGCCTAAATCTCCTATAAATATATAGGCTATGTACAAACATTAAAGTAAATTAATAAATTATTTATATGATTTCAAATTAAATTGTGAAATCAAACCTAAATTCAGTAACAATTATTACATATCCTGAAAGCTATTATTTAGAATTGAGCTAGGCCGTTATTACAAAATTGAATTTTATAATAAAAGCACCAAATAAACATTCAAATTGTACTATTACATTAAAATTAATTATTATACATTACTTACAATGAAATAATAATGTAGGCCTACTGTGATTTTTATAACAAACTTGAAGTTGTAAACATAACCTCAAACTATGAGGTTTACATTTAACTGGGTTTACAGAGATTGGTTAAATCAGCTGTTATATATTTATTATCTTTTAGAATGGTATGAGTTCATGCCTTGGTTCATGGCCTGATATGCATTATTAGGCGTAATCTTTTGTGAATCAAAGCAATTTGTTTTAAAGGTTACTTCAATATTACTTAATAAAATTACTTCAAAACCTTACATAAGCACCTAGGAGCTTCACTCTATACGTAGATATCCTCAGTTTTACATAAAAATCTTTCAGTCAAGAGATTTTCTTCTTGAAAGTCAGTCGCTATAGTGCGTCTTGAGAACAAAAAATTACTGAATTTCGCGAGATGAATTGGAGCAGACTAAAATATGAAAATACGATTGCGGATAGAAATCTTAATTATATTTTTAGATAATGGTATTGACGGAAAGCTTAGATTACTAGCTTTCAAAGCACATGTCATTCTTGGTGAATATCTTTGCAGATAATTAGTTATGAGCAAAAATAAAAGTGCTTAACCTAAAAAAAATTGAGTTTCGAGTATACAGCAAAGGGCTGCGCTGGTACCTATACTAGCCAACGCAGCCCTAACGGGCTGCTCGATAAAGGTTTACAAACTATACATCTAAATTTGTGTAGTATATTCTTAAGTGGCATAAAACCATTTTTTAATTCGATTACTTAAGTCAATGTAATGAAATGGAATAACTTAACTACCCTTTAAATTAAATCAAGCAATAGCGAAGCATTGTTATGTCTACACTAGTCATCAATATATTATTCGTTTATACAAACTTAAAGAAGAGAGATAGACTACCTATTCGTTTATCTTCGTATAACATATAAACTTAGTTCCATTATTAATTTCTTCATAATAATATTAATAACTTCTAAATCATTTGATCTATCAATATAAAATAAAAAGGAATTAAAAGATAATATATTTGTATCTTTCTTTATATATATAATGACGTACATAAATAAATTGTTTTAACAAATAGGCATACAGTTTTATAATTCTTATAATTGTACAAGTTTACTGAGTTAAAAATCTCCATCAGCATAGTTAGATATGTCTAGATAAAGTCTGCTCTTTTTTAATAGTATTTTTTTAATGATGTATTTCTGATGTGCATCTAACTAATGTTCCTATGATTTTTTACGGGGCTTACTAGTTCAATACAAATCAGCACACGTAAAAGGGCAGTTCGAGAATTAAAATAAATCCATGGAAGAAAATGCTAGTCGACTCTGTAGATAATAAAGCATATCGGACTGAGAGGAAAAAAGGATATTCTAGGAGAAAGCAGAATGAAAAGTAATTCTATATAAGATTAAAAGAAAACAATTTTCTTCGTATATGATACAGATTGTAAAACTATTTAAACTAGAAATGAAAACCTCCATGCTGAGAATAAACAAGATAATTGTTCTAAAGTAGACAAATAAACACAGCATTTAAACATTCGTTGAAAAAGGTAAATGTTTTCCTGTAAACGTAGTGTAGAAAGACTATAAAAGGTGGTTATGTTATTTAACAAATATTATTTTAACTCTAAAAACAGCGTCTTATGCATGTCAAGTATGAGCATGCGTGTATGTCTTAGTCTGAAGGCAATTTCCTTTTTATATCACGCTTGTTTATTGACTTTATGTCACCGTATGCTACTGAAACACCGTGCTAAAGTATAAGGATAATATTTAAATGTAGGAACTGACAAATTTATCTTGACAATCCATTTTATTTATTTATTTTCTCAAAATACTTTTATTTTATATTACGTTAATAATATATTGGTATTATTGAAGCAATTATTATATTTGTTACTTACAGTATTTCCATGACAAATCATTTATGTTTTGGGAAGAGAGTTTAAATAAAGACACGTAATCTTAACTAGCTGACTACATATTTTCTTTAACTTTTAAATAGATACATATTCATATTATTGTTTAAATTGAATATATTTATAGGGTATATTTCGAAAATTATACCCTACTTGATTAAACATTTTAATGTTGTAAGTTTGTTTTAAAACATAAGATTTTTTTTTAATTACAATGACTGTTTTCTTATCTTAATATTAGTGCCTCGTTAGTTCAATGGAATATACTATTTACCAACTAAAGTAATACGCAGTTTTACTTAAATTTCTAACCAGTTTCTAGAAGCCGACATAGGAAATGTCTATGTATTTAGAAGAGAGGTAAGGAAAAATTCTAGAACCATTATTTTAAAATTTCTTCGAATAATTGAGCGCTGTAATCCAAATCCTGGTTTTTGTAATTTTCTCTTAAACCTCCTTTCACAATCAATTCGATTTAAAAGTAAAAATGTTTATTAAATAACTAGAAAACTTATTAACAAAATTCAACGTTTAATAATCAGTAAATACAATACTCGAGAAAATATTTTATATCTAAAACCATAACATAAAACATGTTTAAGAACTTATATAGCAGAAGATAACCCTGTTTCGTAGCAATAGTTGTCTACAACGGATACATAAGTAAAATATAACAATTTTATTTTTCAAGCACTTCTTCAGAATAAGTATTTTATTACGATTTGTCTATATAAGAAACTCTATTAAATTTTCTGTCTGTATCAGCAACATTTATAAGTCTTAAAATGTATTTTGTTCATACAAATTCTTTCATTTTCAGTATACTTTTAAAATATTATTTACATGAGTTTTAGTTAAGACTTGAAGTTAACAAAGTATGAACGAAATGTTTCAATAACTACTTTATAGAAAAGCATTTTTAATTCTACAACATAAATACATTACCAATTAACAATCTTTTGTTAATAATTGCATATCGCTATATTTCATCTTACTTTTATTTAAAGTATTTTTTTTTATATTTTAAAACTTTGTATTTAAAATAACAACAAATTTTCATCTTTGGTTTTTATTTATGATAGTTAATTAATTGTTTTTTGCAACTACCGATGTAGTTTATTTATTTTGCTTTTACTGTATTTTCAACTTTTTTACTTGGCAGTGAAATTAATAAATATTGTTTTACTATAGATATTTTACAATTGTTTTATTATAATAATATAATTAATTATAAAAAAGTAAAATTAGATATATTAAAGTAACATATTTTATCTTTTCTAATTTCGAGACATTTTTTTCAAACATTGTTTTTTTGTTTCAAAACTATAAGTGCCACGCCAGAATTGAATGCGAAGATAAGTCTCGAATATATACACTCTCTATATATATACACGAATATATTATACAGTCTTGATTTAATTTAGCTGGTTATGAAAACTTGATAGTTCACTGTGTGTTAGACAAACAGACGTTATACCAGGACATAAAATATCTCGTATTCTACGTTGATAACAATGTAATAAATACAGACAAATAAATTTCATTTTTTCTTTCAAATTTTATTTTCGATTTACTAGAAATAATGAAAAATTTATTGTTTTTTCAAGTCTTTCTGTCTGTCTACATTCTTTAATTGACCGAGCGTAAGCGAGGTCTCCGTTTTAACTCGACCGTTCGGCATTTCGTCTGTGAGTCTGTGTGTATGTCTCACGATTACGGCCAAACGCCTTGACCGATTTTGATGATTTTTTGCATGAATTCCTAGGCCGAGCCATGTATATATTCGGTTATTTTCCATGTTTCAGATTTAACCCCTTAAATAAAATAAAAATGGCGGCCGGGCCGTTTCTCTCAGTGTAAGCTTCTTTCCAAAGCCAGTTTGTGGCTTAACCGTAAGACGAATTTAAAAACAAATAGCATTTTTCGAAAAGCAAATTCATTTTTAAACAAAATTTTATTATTGATTTTTTTCCGTTTCTCTAACGGTAAGCTCACGAAATGGCCGTAAACTTCGAATTTGTTAAAAATCGTTCAAGTTTTTGTATTTCAACCATGTTTTTATACGTTTATTCTAAACCAATTCAAAAGTGTTCCATATCTTTTTTGTAGATAAAGGTTTAAAGAATTCATATATGCCAGTAAAAAAAATTATTGAAGTAAAATTAAGAAAGTTATTAGCTCAAGAAACAATCACGTTCAGTAACGAAAGGAAAATGTTTAACTTAAGGCCTACATAAAAAGTAGTAAAAATTATTGTAATTTTTTTCATAAATGTAAAAAAGTTTCGTAAATTAGTTCTAAATAGAATTGTATAAAAATATTTATCAATTGCAAATGTCTTATTTTGAAAACACCAGTTTTTATGTTCCTACTACAAGACTGCTAACAAAACTAGGCCTGTTTTGAATAGTAATTTAGGAATATATCATTTGCCCAAAAATGACATATTATTATACGAAAGTGTAGAGAATAAATCAAAGAATTGAACTGTATACCTGTAAATTATCATTGTAAATTTCATAAAAGTATTTGACTTAGCTTTACTTGAATTACAAAATGAGATGAAACAAATAAAAAATCGCTGCGATAAAGGACATACAAAAAATGACCGTAGGACACCGTGGGAAGTGTTGGTACATGGGTTGAGATCACTATCACGACGTTTTAACATCGTTTGTTTTCATTATTTCTAATATTGGAATATGATATGGAACTTAAGTTAACTTATGATACATTGTTAAGTTTGAGTTATTTAAGTATGTAAATATTTAATTGTATGTTGTCCCTCTATAACGCGATATTTTTAGCTATCTTACGCATTATTAACCTAAATAAAACACAATGCCTCTAAAAGAAAATCTTTAGCAGTTAAAGCTCAAGAAAAGAAATAAAAACGAGAACTAGAAATCCCGGAATCGCGGGAATTGTAAATAATATTTCACTGGCTAAACCTTGTGCTTACTTCCTTACTGGCACACTATTTTTAACCTAAGCTCAAAACCACATTTTGTTATTTCAACGAGTGAGGTCTACTGTTCACAGAACTACTATAGTCCGGTCAATTTAGACATTCGGTGCTACATAAATTCCCACCAAGCTGAAAATCAGTAAGATTGTTTAAAATATGATTAAAAATAAAATTTGAAAGTTCCCCATATTTCCCCTGTATGGAAAAAATTTTATTCAAGGTCAAAGGTCAAAAAAATGAGTTTTTCGCGATTTTCAGCAAAACGGTAAGTTTTATCATAAAAATACTTCAGAGACAAATTGTAGATCATAAAATTATTTTAAAAAAATTTATCAATACATTTTTTCCTACGAGCCACCGTTTTTGAGATATAACGATTCAAAAAGTTGTAATCGCCATTATATGCACAAGTTTTCACGCCACCTATGAGGTATTGTACTTAGCGCGTTTTTTTGATGTGGTTTCCCCAGTAGGCCTATTCGACGGGTCTGTTGTGATCCTGTTTAATTTGAAACTATTGCAAAATAATGGATATTAGCAGAGATTTGAAAAGATAAAAGCAATCTAAGTTAAAAAAAGTAGTGAAATTTAATCATCCGAGTCGTAACTTTCAAATTCTTCTTCTTGTTCTTCTTCTTGATGTTCTTGTTATTGTTCGTATTGTTCTTCTTCTTCTTGTTCTTCTTCATTTTCATCCTGAGTACATGTAAGCTGCGTTAATAGCGATGTATCGCATGTCGCCTTGTAGGAATCAAACGGATCCTCCACTGTTGGTGATTCAATATTAGAGCACGACCGGCCTTGACAATGTGTACATGCCAGAGAACAAAACAGTCGGACTTTTTTGCAACCACATTTAGCACTGCACCCCTTTTTACAGTTGCAAAAAATTGTGTTCAGCAGTTTTTCCGGCGTAGGTGGAAGTAAAGTTTGGACTGGTTCTAATGAATTGTTGACCAACTTCCAACCCCAGTCTGTAGGGTCTAGCTGATAACCAAGCCACACTTGAACTTGGTAATATACCCGAAAAAGATGTTGATGAGCAGCAACTGAGGTTGGAGGAAGACAAGCTAATTGTACTTGTTTTTTACTTTTAGTATTTTTAACGAAACATGCATATCTATACTTATCTAAGCAGGTAGTTGTTTTAGGAGCTCCGTACATAGAAAGAAGAAAGCGAATGCCGTTAGTGATAATTTCTTGTCGAGTTGAATTACTATTTTTTTAAACTTCAGCACATTGAACTAAATTTTGTTTTTCAAACATTTTGAAAACTGTAATTTTACCCCTTCTGTAAAATGCAGATGTTTTATCACAGCCAGTTATTGCGTGTAAAAATAGTAGGCCTACATGATTTTGACACTTTGCAAAAGTAGATAAACTTTTTGATGAATATATTTCCGATTGATGTTGAGCTTTTCCTGGTTTTAAGAAGAAAATAGTTTTTTCAGTTGGAGTTCGAGCAGTGAGTAATACGAGTAAGTCTACATCTTCACTCATGCATATTATGACGATTACAACTTTTACAACTTTTTGAATCGTTATATCTCAAAAACGGTGGCTCGTAGGAAAAAAGTATTGATACATTTTTTGTAGATAATTTTTTGATCTACAATTATTCTCTGAAGTATTTTTATGATAAAACTTACCGTTTTGCTGAAAATCGCGAAAACTCATTTCTTTGACCTTTGACTTTGAATAAAAATTTTTCCATGCAGGGGAAAGATGGGGAACTTTTAAATTTTATTTTTAATCATATTTTAAACAATCTTACTGATTTTCAGCTTGGTGGGAATTTATGTAGCTTTACTCTTATTTTTTGGTCTAAATTGACCGGACTACTAGTAAAATACGTTAAAATGAAAAAGTATATGTATTTACAACATAATTCTAACTAATAGCTAAAGTTATTAATTAACCATATAGATCATTTCAGCTTCAATATCTAACGCTATCAAAGGCTTGCACAAAAATAAAAATATAAGTTTTCTAGCAATGCTCCTCCTTTTTACCTTATTAAAAATGAAAAGTATAAAAATGTTTTCATTTTGTAATAATTTATTACATGAGTAAACAATGAATACAATATTAAAAGGTATATATTTTTATGTGTTTTGATACAAATTAAATATTTAAATGAATATAGCTAACT
>JAGFPH010001171.1:16780-39990 GCA_018207615.1 Philaenus spumarius
TTATGTGTTTTGATACAAATTAAATATTTAAATGAATATAGCTAACTTTGAATTTAATTGTCTTCAAACTTTGAGTAATATAGTCACTATAATCTCCTACTATATAGCTTACATTTCGCTAATCCAGAAACATTCTCGAAATATCAACTTGTCTATTTCATATGTCTAAAACTACGTAAATATTTAAGGACTCCTAAGTGTGGACTTGGGCTGGTAAGTGGTCTATTAGCTGATTCTAAAAGTTCCCTAAATCATAATGTCATTGCTTACAGTGTACGGACCAAGGAGAGTAAATATAATTACGTTAACAAATTTTAAACTCAATAAATCACTCAGTTTGGGTTGTTACTTATTCAGCAAGTGTAAAGTGTCAGTTTCAGTGCATAGATGCTTTCACGGAGTAAAATTTTATAAAATGTTAATGAAATTAGTGGTGCACATCAGACAATATACATAATGTATAGCTAAGCTCAATATTTGGTTTTTATTGTTTATCTTGTAAAAATGAGATGTGTTGTAAATAAAATATCTTGTTGTGATAAAATATGAAGTGTATACATTAAACAAACATTAAGCTAAACATAGCTAAACAAATTTATATGCCTATATGTGTTTCTATTTCTTGCACTTTTAAAGGAATATTAAGTTTATTTTTTGTAAGTTTTTCTAAATTAATAACTTTCTCAATCTAAACGTCTTTTGCGGTTGGGATTCACATTCGTATTCTACTAAGACCTTTATAATTATAACTTGACCTAAAAGTATAAAAATTTCAAGACTTCCTAACTGGGCCATCTCCCGATCACGCCAAAAACATGTAAAATACGTCAAACTATTGGTTATAGTGACAAATACATAACTTCAAAGTTGCATTATGTTTTGTTTAATAGTTTTAAAATTAATAAATATATTCCAGACTTTTCCCAACTCTACATATAGGTAATTAGTAATATATAAATGTGCGTGGGGGGAGGTGTGTGGGGGGAGGTGTGTGGGGGTGTGTGGGTGTGAGGGGGTGTGAGGGGGTGTGTGTGTGAACAGGTTGTTTCAGAACTCTTTACCAATACATTCAGATATAAGAAGTCATGTGGCAAATGCAACTAACAATACCGTTGAAAATATTACAAAGTTACTAGTTTTGTATACCATACATCCAAAAATTTAGTTTTTTCACTTTTCAATTATTTTTTCCAAATCTGATTAACATAAATTAAAATGTAGTGTTTTGTAAAATTTAAATCAAACCAAAACAAAATGTTCATTTATTCATCCCAATTTATCCTGCAAAAGTATGTTTGGGTAAAAGCAATGTGACGTGATCATCATTTTATTGCAACTGTTAAAGCCCAGACAGGCTTTCAACGTAATTGCTTTGTAGCAGAAAGAGTGGCATGAATATACCAACATAATTCTGACTTTTTCACTTCAGTCCATTACTACGTAAAATCAGAACACAATGTATTTATCTTATTTCATTGTTGATTTCCAGTTGCTTTTCCATCGCTTACCAAAATACGATCGGACTTTTAAATTCAATTTGTAATATTTATCTTATGTGTAACAAATGTTTACATTTTCCTATTTTATTTCCTTTTTATCATACAATCTGTGTGGGGAGAACATGTAATAAGGCAGCTGAGGTAAACACATTATTCGAATCCCATGGACGGTATTTACTACATTGTAGTTAAGTTTTTTTAGTCTAAAAACCAGAGTGGTTATCGTCACCTAGAAAGTGGACTTTATTTTTTAATACAAACTTGTTTACTTTTTATAATAACAGGTTACCTTCCTAGAAAAGGTCCAGGTCTTCTTCCTGTTATTATTAAAAGACAAGTATTAGATATGTTTTAGTTTTTATCTGAGTTTATGTCTAAGTTCACGAACAGGAACTAATGCTGGTTGTGAAACTGGTGAAGAACAAAAGTGGAAGGAAAATTAGAAAAATAAAGCCAAATTAGAAGGTGACACTTTTGAAAATAGGCCCACCAGCTGAGCAACCTGATCAGTCAGGTTTTGACTGTTTTTGCCAATTGTTCTTAATAAATTATCGCTCGGAGTGTTTGAAACCTCCATATTTACCTTTTAAAGAAGTCCTAGAAGCTGTATCTATTTATTTGTTTTGTTCAGTAAAATAGATTTTATTCTTAGCCATAATAGTAAGAACTGATTTTACTTGTTTGTACTTATCACATTTAAAGGAACGGTTAGGATCCAACCCATAATTAGGCCGTTTGGAGTTATCTTTACAGCCCTCACTATTATTATTACCTTTTTTACAGCATTGGCCGCTTGTTTCTTGCTCAGTGCATGTATAGCTGATGTGTTCCAACCCTTGACACTTAAAACAACGTCGAGGGTTTGGGAAATAAGGTCTTATAGGAAGACGGTGGAAACCTGCGTATATGATCTGGCAATGTAGAAAGGTTCAAATTTAAGATGCAGTGGTTTTTTCTCTACATTTTCGTCAAGCGTTATGTGAGTGACATCAAGCACTGCCTGACAAACTAATTTGCTGTCTATTTCCTCCGAACTAATGTAGATCAAATCTCTACAAGTGATTACTCCCTTTGAATAATTCAAGGATCTGAGGGGTACCTTAACTATGTCGTGGAAAGAGCCGAAAGAGGTCACCTTTAATAGTGACTAACTTTGTGTCTCGCTGTTGGTTTCCACTAAAAGGTGCCATTCTGTAAACTACCTAATGGAAAGTACTGGACCCGATGCTTCAGTAATTGCCTTGTTAATAACAAAGGGTGATTTCTTCGATAAATCTTTTTCTTTTTCGCCAGTGAAAACACAAAAGATTTAGGAGCAGGCAACTCAGTTGGTTGAATAATCTTCTCCTTAGTCTTCTTATTGCTAACGGACTCAATTTACTGTTAACTGTTCTTGATCACTTTACTGTTAACAGACTCTTCAGAAGAACCTGAATGATGTCTTTGAACTAGAAGTCGGTTTGACGTTTTTGTATAACATAAGTTATGTCGTCCACCGCATCGGGTGAAACTCTGTAATTGTATACTCATCAGATCACAGTGCGATTATTTCCGAACCCCAGATCCGTGAGAACCAGAGCACGATGAGGTATGGTTTTACCAGTCTGGATGGGCAACAGTCCGGAACCCATTCAGTTTCCTTCAACATTGCCAACACTTAATAACCAAGGACCGAAGTGGCTGGCCCCAGAACAGAAACCACGCATATATATCAGCAGAGCAAGCTCACATCAGCCTTACCAGACCAGATGTTGTCAAGCTCTGGTTGGTTCTGCACTGCCAACGCGCTATGGTTCTGAACAGACGAAATCCTAAGAGAAATTGAGAGTGTTGAGAGTAGGTGTTGTTTACTGTATGTATATAATTTTATGGAAGTATTGTATGTGTTGAATGTGTAAGGCGTTGTTTGAGTTGGATACCGCAAGGGAATTAATGTTTGTTATCATGTACATTAATATTGTTTGTAGGTTTTTAATATTAAAGTTTTTATTGTTGTTTGAATTTTATATTAAGGGTTCAATAAACGTTATTCAAAATTGATCAAATTAGCAGTTTTCTAAATTATCATGCATTTCCTCTCCAATATTATCGTAAAAGAAAATTGCTTTCAAAATTTTAATTTTTTTTCCATAGTGGATTTTTTATTTATCTAAGTTCAATCTTCAAAATTTTCCACTTTTGTTTAATTCTACACTAATATCAAAATGTAAAATGAAAATTTGATCAATGTATCAAAAATAATTGTTTTCTTATTTACGTATGTTATTAGTGAATTTCAATGCAGATAATATACAATGTATACTCATTATGTAATTCCTAACCTAATCTAAAAAACAAGAATATTTCACCATGTATATTCAAAAAAATTAAAAAACCTAATCCTAGATTAATATATTAAATATTACATAGCACAATTACTAACAGCTGGGAGAAGGTAATGTCTGTGTTCCCGGAAGAGAGGTAAGGAAAAGGTTCAGGGACAATTATTTTTCAATTACCTCGACTAACTTGAGTACTGCAGTCCTAATGATCGTTTCTACGTTTTGTAATTTTCTCCTCCCTCTCTACGTTAATCAATTCAACTTAAATGTTAATTAAATGTTTTTGTAGCCCATTGGAGATTGCTTTAAATTTTAATATATTGACAAAAAAACTCATTCGTTTTATAAACTTAATTTAATGGTTTGAAACCATTATAATGGAAATTGTAAATCAGGGAGTACAAGTTTCCAGGACGAATATTTACTATGTAAAAATCATAATCTATAAAGACATGCAATATATAATAAAAACTATAATAACAGCATGGTAATAAAACAAATACATCCAATGCACGTTTTTGTTTGTAGCGTAACACATATTTTACATTTTCAATGAGTTCTCTTCATGAAAACACATTAAGACCATTGCAACTTGGGTAAATGTAATATCTAATTTACTATGTTTTAATATATTTAAGGTAAAGTGTAAGTATATGTCTTAGGAAATATAAAAAAAAACTTATTTTATATATTTTTAATACTTTTATAAATTATATTAGTGTTACCACTTGTGAAATTGAGCGTTTTCATTTTTCAAAACAGTATAGATTAAATATTTTATGAAAAGCTCTTAAACCATCCTAAATACAACAAAAATACTTATGTGAAAAGGAATGAGGGGTTAAAAAAATCTTCTGTTTCAGTTATTTTACTGTTCCAAAATAAATAACTCATAGTGGAGAATGTTTTCACTCGATTAGCAGAGAATTCTCATACAGTTGAACAAGTATAATTGATCAATAGTTATTTTTATTGCATCTTACTTTATATAAAACATTACTTTCAAATTAATAAAATAAATTCCTTGAATTTCAAACAAACTACTAAAACTTCTACAACTTTGTTTCTTTTTTTAAGGCAACAGAATTATGTCAATGTGTCTCTATTTTAGTTGTAAAATTGTTTTTCTAAGTTAATTCAATCTTAATGAGAAATGAAACTACATTATGCTAGATTAATTAACACAATGATCCACAGTACCCAGTCCACTTACAATAGTTTGAGTTTGCCTCTTTTTGCGATATATTTTTATTTTCCCTAATAATGGTTTGTATAATTAGTCCTAACAATCTAAGCTAGTTAATAGAACCTACGTATAGTAGCGTTATATTCATTTTGTTTGGATTAGATCCATTTCTTTTGATTGTTACCCACTTTAATTGTTTTCCGTAGCTTTAAAAAAAAGTTCAGTGTAAATAAATTTCATTGTCTTTATTTATTCTGTTAGTAAATTAATAGTGAAAAGCTGGTAGTTGGAAACTATTCCCTTGTTTTTCAGTTGTCCGTTTTCTTTTCTTTTGTTTGTAAAATTAACCACAATGATATTACCATCTTTTATACCACCTGTTTTGTACTTCCAGAGACACGCCTTTGGTTATGTTCCTCTGCTGATGAGACTCTTGTTCACTGTCACAGAGTAAACCCAAGGTTCTAGAACTAACTATATGGGTTAGATTTCAAATGTTTTGACATCCTCTTTGTATAATCGTATTGTACATAATGTAATAAGCAATATGAATTTTGCTATAACTATCTCTCATATATATATATATATATATATTTATTATTTTTTAAATACAGTTGGATGATAATTAATTGTTTCTATTTGTTTTAATACTTAATAAATTAACTGTATGTATATATTTATTAAGTCATTCTTCTAAATATGGCAAGCGTAGTATTACTAAATATTCCTAGATTTGTTTACTACTTTAAAGTTTTATTTTATACCACTAAACTAGGACTAATGAAAACTGGTGTATATGTTTGTGTGGAGCAGCTTAAAGCGCATAAACCTGGATATTATATTTTTCTGTAAATATTATTCTGGCGCCTACATAATTGAGTTTGCTGACTGAACGAGCTCCTTTAACCACTGTTCCTCTAAGATGTTGAAGTAAAAAGAGTTTATGATTTTGGGCATTGGTTGTCAAAAGCATATTTCTAACATTTAGTTTATTTAATTACTGATAGTACAACTTACGATATAATGTAAAGTTGCGATTTTCTGTTAATTACTATCATCAGTAGATAATTTATCAACAAGTTTTATAGTTTTTAAACGTTTGCCATATTGAAAGATCCAAACTAAACTTTTATTTTATAAATATGAGTTAAACGTATTGTTATTTATAAACTAAATACAACTATGTTAAATTTTGTTAATCATTACAATACAATATAATTTCATAAAAATCCAATTAAATTTAAAAACATAATTTAAAACTATTTTTTTTACAAAAGCAAACAACAAACCCTTAACAAAGTTTCAATAAGTAAGGTTGTTATTTTAAACTGTGTGTGAAGAAAAAGCCGTAGAATTCTACAAATAGAACGCTTGCAATTACAAAATGCATTCAAAATGTAAAACAAATGTATCTTCTTCCAGTCGTATACACTTGTAAATTACTTGGTTTTAAAGTAAAATGTAAAAATGAAATATTTACTTATACATTACTGATCTATTGATCGCAATGCCATGAAAAAATTCGATATATTATTTGTAATATTTAAATTTGTACTCATTTAACATTGGCAACATAAACTATAAACTAATTTGTTGATATTATTTTATTTCAGTGGAAAATAACAATAGTTGATTTCCCCAGAGTTAAACCACAATCTAGTTCCGTCATTAAGTAAATGTCGAGTTGCAATTCTTTAAATTAAATAGCAATGTTACTTTTAAATTTGCTGACTTTTTAACAGGTTATTTTCAATTTGTTTGTTATCTAACTAGGAATGGTAAACATAGTGGATCTTAAAAAAGTAAATATACTCAACTAGAAGCAAACTGAATTAAGTTAAAGAAATAAAATTATGTAAACAACAAAATAAATATGCTAAACTTGAATATGTCACATAAAAGCAACACATCCCGAAAAATAAGTTGTATAACATGCAAATTATTTTCAATGTTGAATTAATTATCACAAAAGTTTGTTTGCTCGGTTTTTAGTTAATAGATAGATTTTATATAAGGAATTTATATATGTACCCTATATATTCTGTACAACTAGATCCAAATTTATAAGAAGTAAAATAAATATTATAAAGATTTGTTTAATAAAATCATGATGGCATTATATCATGTACTTATTTTACCATAAAATCACTTAATTTGAAGGGGTAAAGTTTAAAAATGTTATTTCTAGACGAGAGTTTTTCGGAATTTTTATCAAAGTGGTAATTTGAAAAAATATTTCAAAAAATACTTGGTTTAATCAACGTATATTTGGAAATAAATTTTGCCCTAGAGATAAAGTACGTCACAATCTACCCAAAACTATCCTTTGCGTCCTTCTGTTTTAAATAGATAAAAATTCAAACCTTTAACACATTTTTTGTAAAGAAATTGGCATTTTAACCTTGTGCTGACAGAAGACTCATTGAATATTGAACACAGCAAAATTAAAGATTATCTTTTATCATTTTTCGAACATAATTTTTCAGAAGTTGGTAGGTTTTTCTGACCACTTTACCTGTCAAATAAAACAAAATATTTATGTACGTTGGCCATGAATCGTATGATTAGGCCAACGTAAACCAAATCATGGTTTTTTCTACTTGAAAATAGTCACATTATTGTATTATCAAGCGTTGCCAAAATTACGTTAGCATAATACATAGAAGATTACATATATATATATATTGTGATTTACGTAGTCACAACTACAAACTTTTTATTTTTACCAAAAATAATTTTGCATAATAGAAACAAAGTCTTAATACGTATATTAATTCAAATTTACTATTCTTGTATTAACCTTATAGTAGGCTACTATTTTGATGGTTTTTTTTAACTTTTTTTTCTCGGCGAGTAGAAAAATTTATTATTCAATAAAAACAGTTTTTTTAAGTACCTATTTTAATGAGAATTTTACTTATTTCATTTGCTGAAAACATTTGTTTTATATATATAAATTATGTTAAAAAGTATTAACAACATAGTATTTTTAGCGTGTCTAAATGGGCTGAATTTTAATATATCAAATTTAAACTTGACATAGAAGTTCAAATATATATAGTTTTAGTTTTTATGGTGAGTCTCAGCTTGTTATCTTGAAAATTACCACATATAGAGCCACTCGACTTATCAATGGGCTACACGATTATAGGAGTACCGGACCCACCATCTCATTTTAAACGGCTCCAGTTTAGAAAATTTGCAAAATATCAAACTAAAACTTTTTTACAAGTTAAACATTTGAACAAAATCAAAGAGTATAAACCTTTTTTCTTATTTACTTTCAAAAACACAAGTCACATAAAAAAGGTTAATTTTAGACCTTTTTAGATTTTTCTGCGGCTGCAGATTAGTAAATTTTTTGTGTCGTTTTTTAAAATAGGTATAGCAAAATACAATTATGTTTTTAACTTCTGTGCAAAATTTTAAAATATAATGTTAAAAAATGACGAAAATGGAGTCCCAGCTTTTGGCCTTTTTTGTCTATTTTTACTGGACTATTAATTAAGTTGAAAAGTCGTTTTGATCGAAATTGTAAATATAAATTTATGAGTGTACATTACAATTCCAACTCTATCCGAATCTGTAATAATAACAACAAAAACCATAACTTAGAAGTTGTAAATATAGTCTTAAAGTTGTTCACATAATTTATTTAATTTAGTTAAAGTATTAAAGTTGACTACTATCGAAATTAGCTTTTATATTTTACAATCATGGTTTATATTAACAGCTGTTTCTTTATATGCTTTAGTAATACGTGAATGTAAAATTATGGATATTTCATATTTCAATGTTATTCAACCGGTAAAACAACGATTAAATAATAAAACATTTTTAATGAATTAATCAAAACATAAATATATTCCTGCACCCTACGGGAAGGCATATTTTCATTCAAATACATCTACCCGTCATATTTTTTGAAATATAGATAACTTTATAATTTGAAAAACAGAGGACAGAAAGAAGGACGGTAAACTGATTGAATATAAATGATCAATGCAGCATAATCCACTGGGGCAGAACAAACCGACTTTTAATACGTTAACAACACAAATCTGTAAAAGAGACATTACCCTTCCCTAAGGTAAACATAAATTATCTTTAGCAACAATTTATTGTGTATTTCTGTTAGCGAAAGGCTACTTTGCTATATTTCTTCATGTAAGTTTATTTTGTTTAGTCTAACTTCAAGGGACAGATATATTAGAATATTATGTATGTTGTTTGATTTTTATAAATCAAGGAATACGTTACGACAAAGGTTTCCTCTCACTTGTATTTCATCGATCAAAATATTTAATAATGAATGATACCGTGACGACAAACATAAACGTGACTGCAGATATGTTGTGTTTTTAACTGCTCCATTTTACTCGTAAATAGCAATTTGATGATACCAGACAATAATTGAATTGAAAAAAACAAACAAACATTTTTTAGTAAATTATACAAAATGTATTTATTCTTGCCAACCATAATTTCGCCAAGACATTGTCAAGGCAGATTAACACAGACTAAGGAAAATATAGAAAACAGGCATGTACACATTACAAAAGATAACAGTTACTTGGCTATCAAATAAAATTAAAGGGAAAGGGGGTGGTAGGAGACCTATGGTCACAGTTAGGGCAATGGTTTAAGCAAGGGTTATTTTTACATGAATTCTACCTGATCATTTAGTAAAAGGTTGAAGTCTTTTAAAAATAATCTCCTTCTAATAATAATAATCTAACTTCTATCATTTCTAATGATATAAATTTCCTACTTTTTTCATTGACATGGATACTCATAAAATTATCATTATTTAAAAAATCTAACACTAAATAATTGGAAAAACTAGAGTCGTTATGTCCCAACCGCCAACTTCTATCGTGTTCACCTAAAACCTACATTTAAAACTACGCCCTGTTTGGCTTACATAAGATGCATTACAATGTTACATGTCAATTTATGAACAGCTCTTTTTTACATGTTATGTATTTTATCCTTATAATTTAATAACTTTTCCCTAAATTGTTCTTACGGTAAAAAGCTGCTTTACAGCAGAATTTTCCTTTTCTAATTCATATATTCCCAACCGCATAGCCTTATCAATGTAGTTGATAATAATTGAAGCTGGCTATCGAAACCATGGTCAGCTAGAATGAATAAAGTTTATAGAATTTACTAAGAATTGTGGGTTTTTCTTTTCATTAAAATGTAGTTCTACCAAAGTACCATTAGTGTAAATCGTAATTATTGTCTTACATTTATTAAATAGGTATGTATTTTTCTAAACATTCAGATTTCCGAGGTATGTCCACTTTTCAAGGAATTGTATCAGCACTAATGAATATTGAAAAGAAACAATATAAAAAATAATGTATTAATACATTGCCAAGTAGGAAATAATTTACAAAAGCGATTTAACAATTTTTAATCGTGAACTAATTTCAATATTTATTTATTTACTAAATATATTCAGGCAATAACGTTAATAAAGACCAAAGTATGTATAAATACCAAACATAATTTGGTCCATTGTAATGCAACAAGTTAAACAAAATAGGTTTATAGACAATAAATATACTAAACCTAAACATGTTACAAAAAATCTAAACAACACTGCAAACTAAGTTGTATTGTACTAAAGTGTAGAGAATACATTTCTGTCAGTTTCTATCACTCTACATGTGATAGATTTTATGTTTGCTATCTACAGGATTTACCAACATGTATGTCCTATTATTAAAGGTGTCAAAGAAATATTTCAAATGTTTTTAAATGTATTTATGCTGTTATTATTTCATATTCATACTTAGGAGCATATTACACTGTCAAAAGTATTAGTCAAATAATTGGTCAAAGTTTTATCAAAGATCTTTGATGGAATCTTTGACAAAGATTTGTCAAAGAATACATATTACACCTGTCCAATTTCTTTGATCAACTTTGATTTTTAATTAGATATATTTTGGGGTTATGTTTCGGTTTATTCTAACATTTTTATTATTTTATTAATTATTATTACAAAATTACAGTTGAAAGATCGTAATTCATACAATAACGGGTTAAGATTTCAGAAACTAATCTTAAAACACTTGTAAATACACTTTTTCAATAAAGTAAACATAATGAAAGTCTCCTTAATGTTTTACAAAAAAACATAAACTTACTGCCAACCAAGATTACAAATTGCAAAACATTTGTTCTAAAGCGTTTTGCCTTACATCGCGGTTTTTGTAGGTATTCGTGTGAATGTTTCACAAACAATATTCTTTTTCATAATGTAAAATTAAAGTTTTCATAGCTTCAACACTCCATGTCAATTTTGTCATCGTATTAAACATATAAAAGTAAAGGAACAGAAAGGATATAACGAAAACAGAAAAAACGTTTATTATTTTGAGGTTAGGAAGTTACCTAAAAAATGCGTACTATAATATTTTAGTACTTTATTCTTATTCCTTTTTTTTAATCTTAGTCAAAGTTTACAACATGTCAAAGATTCATCAAAGTTTCGTCAAATTTCTTTGATGTCAAATCTCTCAAACTTCAAACATGTTATTGTTATTCGAGAATTATTTTAATTATGTTCTTCAAATTGGTCATTTGGAAAACCATCACAACAATACTTTTTATCATTTTTCAACTCCCCGTATAGTTGGAAATAATTTTTTTAGAAATAATAAAATAAGAGTTAATTGGGTATTTTTTATACAATATATAGTTTACCTTATACAGTAGTCGGAGCAATTCTTGATATTTTTGTAGTTACACTACAGCGCTGTTTCGCCGTTCACAGCCGGCTTCGTCAGGTGTAGGACTCAACACTTAAATAAAACAATACACAATAACACTGAACACACACGATAACACGACACAAAAGTACAAAGTTTTATCGGATAACTCCTCGTCAAATGTTCATGAAATAAATATTTGCGTGGCCACGGCATAGTTACTGTGCTTCCGAACGGGAACTGAAGAAAAAATTGCTTGTGAATTGGTAATAGGTCAGCTGTATTTGTTTGTTTAGAGATTAGAGATTAAGTCATAGATGGGGTTAGCTGCAAAGCTCAATTTGTCATTCAGGAGTACGTTGGGGTTTTCCTTCTGGGAAGTGTAAATTCCTCCAATACGTTGAGACGACGGCCTTTCCTTTCATTATGGATAATGGTCATGTTAGTGTTTATATCAGTGTAGGTGTGGTTAGTGTCAATCAAATGTTCGGCATAACTAGATCTGATTCTGGAGAGGGGGTTTTTATGTGTAGGCAAATGTTCTTTAAATCTTTTCGCAAAAGATCTGCCGGTTTGGCCTATGTAAATTTTATCGCAGTCGTTACATTCAAGCCTGTAAACACCACTATTGTCATATTTGTTTAAGTTTTTTATTTTTGAGTTGGTGTTAAGGAAGTTACCCAGATTGTTGGAGGTGCGGTATGCGATATTAAATCCATGTTTCCTGAATATGTTGTTGGTGAGACGGTCTAGAATGCGATTGAATCTCATAGGTATAAACTTTTTATTGTTTTCATTAATTGTCTGTTGGAATCTGTTGTTGCGATTGTTGATCTTCTTTCTGTGCTTAAATATAAGTTTATCTACTATTTCAGAGTCGAAACCGTTCATACATGCTATTTGTTTTATGATTGAAATTTCCTTCTTAAGATCATTTTGGCGCATAGGTATATTAAGTGCTCTATAAACAAAACTGTTGTATGCGGCTAATTTGTGCGAATGGGGGTGGTTGGAACTGTTATGTATGGTGTGGTCGGATTGAGTTGGTTTCCTGAATATTTTGAATATGTGTTTGTTATCTTTTCTGGACATTGTAAGGTCAAGGTAGTTAAGGCTATTATCAGATTCTATTTCAGAGGTGAATTTTAATAGGGGGTGTAAGTTATTCAAATATTTAGTGAACAAATTTATTTGCCGCCTTGTGCCATCGAACAAACATATTATATCGTCTACGTAACGGTGGTAATACGATGTTTCTGGAGAATCTATTGATTGGGTTCATAATATGGTTAATTTCAATTTCATTAAGGAAGATTTCAGCCATTATGCCAGATAAAGGTGAACCCATAGCTAACCCTTTATTCTGTAGGAATATTTCATTGTTGAAAGTAAAATAATTTTGAGAAAGACAGATTGACAGTAGGTTAACCAATTCATTAATAGCTTCTTCTGATAGGGTGCTGTTTTTAAGTCTTTCCTTTAGTATCCCAATTGTTCCTTTTATGGGGATATTAGTGTAGAGGTTAGAGATGTCAAATGAAACCAATGTGTGTCGGGGTAGTATTTCAATTTTGTCAATTTTGTTAATTAAATCCATACTGTTTTTTAAACTGTGGTTTTGTTCAAATTTTATTTTATTTTCAATGGTTCGTTCAAGAAATTTACTTATTTTATATGATGGTGCGTTGGTGAAATTTACTATCGGTCGAATGGGTATATCATCCTTATGTATTTTAGGCAGGGCTCTTAAAATGGGTGCGGAAGGCTTGATCATTTTTACATGTCTTTTCGTTTCGTCGTTAATGAAATGGCTGCATTTGTTTACCTCTTGCTTCAAAATAGTGTTAAAATTGTTGGTCGGGTCTTTCTTAACTTTAATTATGTCATTTGAGTTAAAAAAATTAAGCGTTTTATTAATGTATACGTTCTTATCCAGGATAACTAAGGAATTCCCTTTATCAGCTTTGATTACTATTGCATTGTTTTGATCCAATTTGAGTTTAATATTCTGTGCAATTTTCTGTTCATTTGAAGGTGTGAGGTTACGGGTGCTGGCCTGGGATTTATTTAAGCGATCGACACTTTTATTAGCAATGACGTATCTGATGAGGTCTTGTTTATCTCTGGGGATACATTGGATGCCTTCCTCAATGTTGACAAGAGCAGATCGAAGATTGTCTTGTTTACCTATTTTTTGTTAACTGATGATTAAGTATTCAGAAACAAGATCATGTTCAAAAGAGGTCTTCAGGACAAATGAACAATGTAATTAAGTTGGTCTCAAACCAGTTTCTACATACAAAAGTGATTGATCAGTTTTAAACATGTGTTTATTTCAATATTTACTAAATATACCCAGGCAAAAACATGATTAAAGAAAGTCCAAAATATCTAGAATCACCAGACATAGTTTTAAAAACGCCATTGTAATTGCATGTATTTAAAAAAAAAAACATTATAGTTGACAATACAAAATAAATGTACTTTAATAGCACTCAAACTACTGTCAAACATTGTGATTCATATCTTTAAAATATTAAAATGCACTTTAGTAATATTGCTCATCTCTAAAGGTAATGAACTTCGAAATGATTATCAAGCACAATGTTATATAAGAATATCAGACCTCTCTAGTACTGTGAAGCTAGGTTAAAAACAAGGTTTAATAATAAACTCAGTAAATTCGAAATTAGTCTTTGATTTGTGCAGGGCACAGGTCTTGTAAATATTAGAAATTAAGTTTATTACTTTATAAAATAATAATATTTACAATAATTCTGGACACAGTCCTACAGCTTTAGGTTTTACAATTATAGGTGAGGAGATTACATTTGTCTGTCAAGATCGAAAGTTTTATGACTGAACATGAACATTTTAATCAAAGGCTGTTGACCCGATTAATAAAAACCTGAATGTTATTTTAATTGCAAGAATAAGTCAACACCACTTAATGTACATATAGACACATACCTTCTACTTTGTATACATAGATAAAAGAACTTCGATAACTAGGAATACAGTTGTTGAATTCTAACATAGATGTTTTTTGATTATGTCTTTCATTCCACCCACATTTAACTAAAAGTTCCAAAAAAGCATTTCAATTTGAAAATATTTGTTGGTACACAAAGAACAAAATGACAGTAAAGAATAATTTTGCCTAATGATAGATTGCTTGAACTGGTTTTCTGGTTTTCTTTGGGGGCAACAATCAGTATATTCTATATTTGCTGTACATTAAAAACAACTTTTAACTTTTTGTGTGTTATACTCATTATTTGTCAAATCAAAACAATCGTTTTATTGTTTTGATATTTATTTTCAAACTTAATGTAGTAACATAAGTGTTCCTTCACATATAAATAGCCTACAAATGTGTATTTCTGTAATAAACGCCTCTCAAAGTATCACTTAGTGTCTTATTTTCTTGAAAGTTAGGTACATAATGACTTTAAGGAATGCATACATAAACTTACAGCTTGTCTGTGTTATACCTAGCAATTGACATAAAAACTAAACTGTAAAATATAATTCTGTGTACAATTTACACAAATGGAACAGTCAAAATATTTAGTACATAATGTATACGGTGGTAATTTTTCAAAATTTTAAAGCTCTAGGAGTTACCTATGAAATTTAGTGTAGCAATGTTTCACATTCATCTGTATTAAATAATCATCCGGAATTCAAAGAACTCTTATAAGCGAACTATACAATTGTTAGAGTATTAAGAGTATTATTAATTATAAAGTGAAACCTTTCTTACATTTTGATATAATACATTCTAAAATGCGGCATAGAGATTTTATATAATTTAAACCATTTGTATCTGTTTTAAAATATTCCAGACACAATGTTGGCTTATTTTGTGAAAAACAATCATAGCAATAACTAAATATTCACTTTATTTGTAAAAACTAAACAATTAATGTTTCCTAACAATGCATATCTTTTATGGGGTAAATAATAAACGTTTTGTGTACTTCTATCTCTAATAAACAAATGGACAAAAGTTGCTTGTATAATAATAACAATTATGGTTAGAGAATCATCGTAATTCTAGATTTATATTGATAGTGGTCATGAAATATGGCTTGCATCTAAACAATTTGCTGAAGTCAGAGTTTAGATATTTAAAGGGAAAGGATCCAGCTTGAGTAAATATAAATAATATATTCATGCCTACATTATTTTGTTGGACACAACCTTAATTTGCCTTTGGCCTACCTTTAAATTTAGTTGTAAGTTCGGGCCAGAGATAAATTTTATGTTTTAAATAAAATCTTTAAAGTAATAGAATCGCTTTATTATCAAGAACCTTCTCCAACACCAACCATATTGACAACGTCCGCAAACTCACGAGAGAGTTTCAGGATACATCCGAAAAGGAGACACGCTAATGCCAGGGAACCAACACGCAGAACCGACAGCGAGGAGTCCGTCATACTTTAAGTCTATCATTTAATTTGAGACACACGCACAGTATTTAAGCAGGAAAATAATTATATTAATATAATCTACTTTATCAAAACAAATGTATTTGTCTGGTAAAAGTAATGTGACGTGATCAAGGCCATTTACTAACTAGCCAATCTTTCAGGATAATTGTAATAGAATAAACAGGGAAATAAAACATAATTTAACTTCATTCAGAACTTTTTGTTAACTATCAACATATTTATTTGACTATAACGCACATTGTCTCTGGTTTAGCATAAAATGTCGACCCTCTCTGTACCAAAACATAATTTATGTTTTTAATTAGTTCCTTGTGTTTATTATTTAATTACCGGTAGCTAACTTTCGTACTCTGCGTTTAAACTTATATCTTATGATAATACAATAAATATAGTATAGTAATAAATCTTCGTAAAAGGGCAGAAGGTAAAACGAAATCAATGGCTTGATGGTTTTGTGGATGGTACACAGGATATGGGCCTGAGAGGATGAAACTAAATGGAATCTAAATGTGCATAAGATTAAAAGAAGTATGAATCTTTTACACATTCATGTGAAACCCATAACAAGAAATAAAGTCCATAATGTTCCAAGCTGGACAAACAGGCTTTCATTTAACACAAAGCATTTACATATGTTTTTAAAGATACATAGTTTACTCTGAACGTAGTGTAGTACATACCATACAAGGTGCTTATATTATTTAACAAATATTGTTACGTTAAATGCAATTAATGACATACCACGAACACGAAGGACGGAACACGAAGACAGCGTGATATGCCACGTCAAGCATTGCGCACGCGTGCGTTTCTTTGAGGGACTGCAATTTAATTACTATCACGCACGACTTTATATCATGGCATGCTACTGACATATCAGATGAAAGGATTTATTTAACTACGGGAACTGACAAGTTTATATTTAAATTTCAAAATATATATATATACAGTATATTAACTCAAGTTAACTTTATTGGCATTACCTAAAATATTATTATATTTACATTTAAACCTTAACCAGAATCAAATAATTGTATAGAATTTTACTTATGTTTTTTTTGTCCTTAATAAATGGTGCCAGAAACTGGAACATACTTTCTCACAAACGTATAATAAACAGATTCACTGTGACTTCATAATTGTAGGATGGGTAGGAGAGGTGATATTAAAGCAGAAGATTAACTAATAAATATTATTATTATTATTATTATCTAGTGAGTAAACTGTTTGATCGATTTCGAACAAATTTGCACCACACACGCCAATTATTCCTACATAGATGCATGAAAAAAGGTTTTGAAAATGTTGAAAACAACCCCCTTTTCGGACAAAAATCCCCAAAAATCTGTTATTATTATTATTAGCTAAACGAGAATTTTTGGAAAGATGCGGTTTTGGCATATGGTAGGGTACATTAAGGGCTACAAATAAACAAAATTTCATCAAAATCGTTAGAGCCGTTTTTTATAAAAGTTATTAACAGATTTTTTGGCCAATAAGGGGGTTGTTTTTCAAAATATTTTTCGTGCTTCTATACAGGCCTAATTGACATGTTTGCGCAAATTTGTTCGAAATCGATAGAATAGTTTTCTCTCTAGCTTTGTATACATACAGACATACAGACATACAGACATACAGACATACAGACATACATACAGACAGACAGACATACAGATAGACAAAACCATTTTTTTTAACTCAGTGGTTCCAAAACGGATTTTTCTTCAAAAATTTCAATATCGATTTTTTTGCGATCACTATACTTTCTCTATACTGTAGTATAGTGAGAAAGTAAAAAGAGTTCTACCAAGTACCTTCAGTCAAAAGTATAAATCGTATAAATACATTGTTTATACATTAAAGCAATACTGATTTTATTTTATACACATAAACACATGTATATTTCATTTTATAAACACGTGCAAATAAGCTTAGTTTCTTAATATCCTCTCTGCATGAAATTTGATACGAAATACGTGTTCACTTTATTTTGTATATATTTATCAGGAATATTACGTCCACTCTTGTGCTTTCACCATTCAATCTGACGCAAAGTTTCACTCTGTTCGAAACCTAACCTTAAAAATTGAATCTTCTTTTTTATTTATAGGCTTGCATTATGTTCTTTCTGTCAAAATTTATTTGAGAAAAAGTAGAAACAGTTACCGGAAACTACTAAAGTTGAAACTGAATCCAAATTTGGGTTTAAACAAATTGTATAAAGGCATCTTTAGTTTTCGTATACTGAATAATATTCACTATGGATTATTTTACGTAAATAATTTCCTTTTTGTATCAACAGAGACAAATTATTAACTTATAACACAACAGATTTCGTCAATATTTCTCTATCCACAATTAATTACTGAGATACACTAATAACTAAAAGCAATTCTTAGTTAATTGTTTAATTATTATTATTATTATTTCTTATTGGCTACTTTTCTTAAATTAAAATGGGATAACTATATAGTAGGAGCTGTTCAGATAATATACGAGTTAATACCTCTTTTATTTGAATCAAATAAAGCTCCCTATCTATATAAATAAAAATGTAAACGTGCGTTTGTTCAAAATCGATAATCTCAGACAGTTCTTCACCAATTGCTTTGAAATTTGGACACAATATTCCATTCGCATCCACGAGTGTTTTTATATACTTTTTGAAAAACTGTAGCATCTAATAAACACAAAAACAACAAAAAATAGGCTCAATATTTAACAAAAATGCAAGCGCTATTACAATATATGTTTATGGACTATAATAATAACAGCTGTTGTCAACTTTTTCCTATAATATTTCCATTATTAGTTGATTTCAAACTTCAAACAACTATTATATAATATTTGGATTTCTATCTTTTAAGATATGTTTTTGTGAACAACGACATAGGCTATAATTCATTTCGATAAAAAACTTTATTTATTTCAATATTTGTAAATTTAGTCGGAAAAAATGCTTAGGCTAGGCCTAGAATGATAAACCAACACATGTATTTATATTTATTACCATAGCAACCAATTGAATAAAATAACATAATATAGCTCTTTGCTCCAATATTTCCATTAACAGCTGATTTAAAAGTTTGAAGCAATTATTTTTGTATTTCTAGCTTTTAGGTTATGGTTCTAAAGTGTACACCTAAGCCTTGCTGGTTCTTTACACCATTATTATAACTGCTGTTAAAAAATATAAGAAATAATTTGATTTGAACATTTAACATTATTTACCATCTTAGTTTTGAGGTTATTTATTAATCCTACACCTTTATTATAAATAAAACATAACATATGTTTTTAGAAGGGCTGGGGGGTTGGCGTGCGGAGCACGCAGGGGTCTCCCCTAGTTAATCAATAAAAACACATGTCCTTGTCGATTTCATTTTATACCGTATTTTACTATGAGTTGTAACAAGTGTCTTAAACAAATTACATCAAGGCAATGTAAAATTGAGTGTCATCAGTGTAAACATAATTTCCATAACCAATGTGTGAACTGGTCTAAAAAAGACATTCAGTTTTTTGTGGATAAGGATGAAATCTGGAGGTGTGTTTTATGTGCCTCAGAACGTAGGAGAAGTATGGTTTTGGAGTCTTTTATAAACGAGGGCAGTGTTACTATGGATGTTTTATATGAAATGCTAAAATCTATGAAAGCCGAAAATAAGCAAACGGAAGAAAATTTAGGTGGGTCCATTTAGTATTTACATGTGGAAATGGAAAAAGCCAACAAGTCGCTAACCAATCATTCAGAAGTGTTTAAGCTTCTTAAAGGAGACATGGAAAGGTTAGTGTTAGAAAATACTAAACTAAAGGAAGAAGTGAAATCTCTTAGGGTTCAACTATAAACGGCAGAACAATATAGCCGAAAAAACTGTATTGAAGTTCATGGTATTCCACGTGCTAATGATGATTATGCGTTGGAAGTTGTTAAGAGGGTGGGTGTTGCACTCGATTTTCCGGTGGATAACTGCATGATAGACGCATGCCATCGATTGGGTAGTAATGGATCGATTATTTTAATGGAAGTGAGCCTGGAATCATTGTGAAGTTTGTTAGAAACATCGATAAGGAGGAGTTTCTACGGAAGAGGAAAGTGAAGAGAGATCTATCAACTCGCCATATCCAAATGCCATCTGATATGCCTATTTATGTGAACGAGAGTTTGTGTCCGTCCAGAAGAAGACTTTTTGCACTCGCACGACAAAAAAAATTGATTTGGGATATAAATATGTCTGGCTTAAACAAGGGAAAACACTAATGCGGAAAGAAGATGGAGCTCAAGTGATAGTGTTAACGTGTGAAGTGGACTTAGGAAAGTTAAAATAATAAGATCGTATCTATGAGATTTCTGGTATGTACAGTAGTTTATTTCATAATTGTATAAAATAATGAATGAATTTTACTGTTCAAATTTACCTAGCAGTGAAAACATAGACCTTTTGTTATTACATAAAAATATTAGAAGTGTCCGTTCCAATTTTGACTCATTATTAGTGCATATTAATGCTTTGTCTAAAATTCCAGATGTTATTGTTCTAGAGGTATGGATTAATGATGAGGAAATCAATTTTTATATATTTGATGGTTATAAAATGTATAAAAAATGTAACAAAATGTAACAATTCTTACAGGGCTGGAGGGGTCATAGTTTATGTTGGTCACAAATATCACTGTTTAAGTTATAGTGTTAATACTTTATCTTGTGATGCTCCATTGTTGGAATTAGTCAATAAACTATTTAAAGTAACATTAGTATACAGGTTGCAACAATTCCATGTAGACCAGTTCTTACAAGAACTTGATAACATACTTAGTCCTCTGGACAAACAAAATGTTATTTGCATTGGTGATTTTAATATTGACCTTATAAAAAAGACTCAAATTAGTGACCGTTATTTAAATATTATGAGTAAATATGCCTTTCTGCCTCTTGTGAATGAGGGAACTAGGATAACAAATATATCCTCTACCTGTATAGACCATATATTTGTGAGAATGCTTAAAGCAAGTAATTTTAAATGTTTACCTTTTATATTGAATTTGGGTAGCTCTGATCATAGTATGATTCCTTTGAGCATTGTTTTCTTGTATTATCAGAATAAAAATTATAGTAATAGACGTAATCAGTAAAAGGGAGACCCGTAGTCTGACCCCCGTCAGACGAATTAATAATAATGTTAATAATAAAGGAATTTAGATCGTCAAATTGGGATACAGTTTTTACCAATAATAATGCATCAGAAGCTTATGATGAATTTATTTCCATTTTTAATATTTGTTTGGAAGTAAAGAACTATGTAAGGGGGGAAATAAAAAAACTAAATTAAAAGATTGGATTACATATGAATTAGCATGTAAGATTGATCATAAGAAAAAACTATATAAGAGGGTTAAAAAACATAAAAGTAATATTATTCTTAAAAAATATTATGTTAGTTTAAAAATAAGTTAAATCAAGAAATTAGAAATGTCAAAGAGAGCTATTATATGAATGAGTTTAATCTTAAAAATGGTAATATTAGGGAGCAACGGAAATTGGTAAAATACTTAACAGGCGAGATACATTCTTATAAAAACAGTATTGGTAAAATTGTTTGTGAAATCTATACTTATAAAAGCCAAATACCATTGACTCATTGACTCATCACAGTTTCTCCAAAACCACGAGGCCTACAAACATGAAATTTGGCACTAATACTCTTTATAGGCTCTAGACGCGCACTAAGAAAGGTTTTCCGAAAATTCGATATTTTAGGGGCGGTTTTGGGGGGTCAAAGTTACAAAATCACGATTTCTCTAAAACCATCAAACGGATTGGAATGAAATTTGATATGTAGCTTCCCCTAGGGCCATAGGTGCTCGCTAAGAAAGTTTTTCAAAAAATTAGAAATTTTAGGGGAGGTTTGGGGGTCAAAGTTACTACAAAAAACCATTGAACGGATTGGAATGAAATTTGGTATGTAGCTTCCTCTAGGGCCCTAGGTACTCGCTAAGAAAGGGTTTTAAAAAATTCGAAATTTTAGGGGAGTTTGGGGGGGGTCAAAGTTACTAAAAAGAAACACCGAACGGTTTGGAATGAAATGTATTATGTAGCTTCCTCTAGGGCCCTAGGTGCTCGATAAGAAAGAGTTTTTAAAAAAATTTTAGGGAAGGTTTGGGGGGGTCAAAGTTACTAAAAATCCCCATAAGAAATACATAGTGTAATATATTTATTGATATAATATATTTATTGATATAATATTTTTTTGTTAATAATATACATTTAGCTTTGATTTGTCTATCCGTCTATCTCAATGATCATTTTTTATCTGTTGTAGAAGTAGGCACAAGAAAGATGGAAATATTTGAAAATTCTATGAACTGGTATAATGAGGTTTTTATCACAGATTCTGAGACGGCATCCATGTTTGTTACTCCCGTTTTATCGGATGACGTTGTAAAGATAATAAAGTCTCTTAAAGTGAAAAAGGCTCCTGGTTATGATGGTATAAGTACTAACCTTGTTAAGTTTGTAGCTGAGGAAATTGCTCCAATACTCACTTACATTTTTTACAACGTCAGCTTTGAGACTGGTGTTTTCCCTTCTAAATTGAAATATGCTGTTGTTGTTCCAATTTTTAAGGATGGCGATAGAGAAGACCCAAACAACTATAGACCTATCTCTCTATTATCCATATTCGCAGACATATTGGAAAAACTTATGTATCTCGATTGCTTAACTTTTTGGACTTCTCAAAGATTCTCAATGAGAATAAATTTGACTTCAGGGTGGGTAGGAGCACTGGTGGTGCGTTATTGAATTTTCTTTCTGACATTTATGAAAATATTAATAGGGGAAGGAGTGTTGGAGGTATGTTTCTGGATCTCAGGAAGGCGTTTGACACTGTAGATCACTCTGTTCTTCTCGCCAAATTACATAGATATGGAATAAGAGGAGTGGTGTACGAGTGGGTTCAGGAGTTATTTGCTTGGTCGAATGCAATGTGCTAAAATTGATGACAGTTTTAGTACCAGTA
>JAGFPH010001171.1:63296-90381 GCA_018207615.1 Philaenus spumarius
GGATTTTTTTGGCTAACGAACTCGTCCGAGCCACTTACACAACCAACACGTGTACCAAATTTGGACCAAATCGGACTTAAAATGCGACCGCTAGAGTGCGAACACATATATACATATATATATATATATGAATTTTAATGACACCCCAAAACGTGTTCTGGGGACCATGATCGGTGCTCATTTGCTACTCCCGACCTTGGGTCTCACCATAAGGGCCACTATGGAAATTCGCTAATAATCTGTTTTGACAACAACATGAACCATACACTTATCAAAGCAGATAAACATGTATATATACACACATTACTAGTTTAATAGTATAGGATGTAATATAGACATATACTTTCAAAGCAAAATAAGATTCACATATTCATCGATTAACCTTTTTATTAAATTTTAGTTTTAACATTTATAATAAACATCACAGTAATCATCTAAACCATCATAAATTGTTATATTTTTTAATTAAGTGAAAGAAAATTTCAAAAGTTATTAAACCTCCTCAATTATGTTTTTCACCTCAGGATGAAATAATTGGAAATAGCTCTCTTTAGAATTATTAACTGTAATTAATTAGTTTTAACAAGCTTGTATAATCCAAAAACTTTTGTCACGATTGGCTCAGTTATTAATGATGAGAAGGAAAGAGTTCATTACACAGTTCTTACGAAGTTTTGAATAAACTTCCGTTTGGATTCCCTCTTCCACCATCCGGTCTCTTCTCTAGTGGAAGCAGGATGGCCGATAGGCTAAAGGCGTTAAACAAATTGTTGGTAAATAACTTCCCGATTTTAGTATCTGTTTCAAATTCATTAATCAGTTTCAAATCTTTTTTAGTAAATTTTTTTTAGAATGAACTGTTGAAGAACAGTAAACTAAAAATCTTTCACTGGATCCTTATCCACATAAGATAAGATTACAAATAAAGTTTTTTAAAGTAAATATCCTCTAAAAGTTTTATTTTCGACAATCTAAAATATATGCAAAAATCTCTCCAAGAACTAATTGAGTTAAAGGCAACAAAGAATATTAAAATATAAAATTGATTGTATTTGATGCTAACTCAAATTTCAGCTTGAAGTAATTTTTTTTAATTACTTTGTGTACATTTAAAACATTTTGTAACATCAATATTCTCAATAAAATAACACATTTATTTAAATAAACAACCAGTGAAAATGATTCAATTAGTAAAAAAATACCATTAGTTTTTAATCTTATAAAATTAAACAATACTTAACAATCCCTCTTGTCAAAAAGTTTTTTCAAAATACTTTGTCAAAATATAATGTAAATTAAATATTATGTAGTTTTTCATCTTTTAAACCTAAGTAAGAAAGAAAATGTTGTAAATGATAACCACTGTACCGTAAACACTATTGTTATTCAAAATGTGGACCACACTTGTGAACTATTATTTAAAGTTATATAAATTATTACTTGTGTTGGAATAAAAGCAATCAAATAATGCAGATAATTAGGTTAGAAAAACTAAGCTAAATTCTAACAGGTGGTACAACTTCAGTTATGTGTGTTTTTGGTTGTCGATAAACTACTCTAATTAGAAAAATAGCACAAACATACTTTAATATTTGAAAAGTTGAATAATTTTTATTTCACCTCCAGAAACTTATCGGTGTCAAGGTCTTTGAAAAAAGTTATAAAAATTGTTATATTGTAGCTGTTGAAATTCAAAATTATTTAAATCAAGCAAACATGTTAAAATTTATTTACATACTCTTGCATATATGTATTATTTTGTGAAATACATTTTCCCTGTTTGTTTCAAAGATAATAAATACTAGCATTATTTTAATTTTAAGAATAAAATCTATATCCTGAATCATTTAAGGATATGGCACAAATTAAATGTTTTAAACTCCTCTATATTGTTTATACTATAGTATTTTGTAGAAGAAACACAACATATCTTCGTGATTATTTTGTATAAATTGGTTTTTTATATTGAATTTCTAATTCGAAATTAATACTAGCTACTTTAGTTACCGATATTTAAAAGTCAGTGAATATAGGGCTGTAGTTTGGTTCTGACATCAAGTTTAAGTTAAGTGCATAGTTCCATTTTTGTTTCGACATAATTTAAAGAGACCTGTTAATAACTGCAGCATGTAAAAATAAAATATATATTTATTGTAAACAGTCATGCAAGTGGATATTCAGGTGTAACAGTTGCGGCCTTTACGTTTAGCGAGCTTAAAGAGTAAGTGTAGATTCAGGTTTCAACTGCAACAACTTGGCACCTAAATATTTACCAGAGCCCTAAAAGATATACTTTTGGAGTATGGATGAAGGTCGTTTTCAAGATATTTAAAATTTTAACATTAAAGGTATTGTAAAAGTAGAGTAAAAACACTCTTTTACGTACTTTGACCCATTTTAAGACAGCGACAGATTTGTTATTTTAGTTAAACTCTGTATGTGTTCTTTAATCTTACTTGTGATAAGAGAATCGATGTCATTTTGTTACAATAATACTTATGCACTTATTTATGCAATCCATATTTTGGATTAACTTAAGGTTTCGTTATTCCCAATATGATGTCATTGAAAGTGTTATTTAAAGATAAAAAACGTCATATTTTTTTAAAAAACTATCGAAAAGGACGAAAGGGTTAAAGTTCGATTAAAATATTTTGTAATTAGCCAATATCTTCCAAAGTTTGCCGTCACTATTGACTGATTAAAAATAAGTTACAAACATTAAATCTTTATTTAAAATATTAATAACTTCAAAAAACTTCTCCTACTAGAACTTTTCTTCCAACATTTTGGAAATAATCTTTTCTTTCTACTCTTAAATTTGTGTATAATTTTCTAGGGCACACAAAGGAGGATTTTAATATCGGTATCAGACGCAACAATAATAATCACTTATTTTTTTTTTTTTTTTCATTCAATGAAAGAAAATTACAGACGCAAACGAAAATTATTTTTAACTTGAAGTAATATAAACTAATTAAAATATATATATATAATTTATAATTAAGGGGTTAAAAGATAATTTTATGTTGTGGACAATTTCTATAACCAAGAAATTAATTGATTAATAAAGTTTTTCAGATTTAAGCATAGATTAATTTGGTGTTAATTTGTTGATATAGTAAAATCAGCGAAACAAAATTTCACTCTACATTTAAAACAAAAACGCGTTTTTTAACAACCGCCTACATTTTACACCTTCATTTGAAACTAAGAAAGTTATCTAAAATTTATTTCAAACCCTAAAACTTCAAATTCAAGCATATCTAATGTTTCTTATTTAGAAAAATATCTAATATTGTATAGCTTTTTGTTGTAAGTTTTTACAACATTATATAAGTGGGTCATTTTATGGGTTATATGATTTACTACATGTTATTTATTGAAGTCGATTAAAATATGGTTTTGCATAATACCATTCTTCAGCACAGACAAAATTTGTATTTCAATGAAACTCGCATCGACTGACACTAAAGCAACATTGACTTTGTACCTGTAAATAACGTATTGGTTGTTACGAAATACATCCGTACAGGAAATCTAGTCCTGGTCATATTGAAGGAAGGAAACAATAACAATAGGAATTCTCTTTTATTTGCTTTACTATTAGAATGCTTTTAGCATCGAAACTATAAAGAGAATTAGGTCAAGAGAAATTTTTGCACTTAACATTTTATAATGAATTGTTTTTATGCGTTTTTATTTCATCTTAAATTCTTGAAACTGTTATCGGATCATTTTGGCAATCCGTTTAATAAAATCTAATATTATTTCGTAAAGTATTGGATAAGAAATTCATTTAATTTCGTTTGTATATAAAGTGTACATATTTTTTGCATTTTATCTATGTGCCAGTTAGGCATAGCCTAAAATAACATAATATTGTTTTAAATGTATTTTTTACAATTTACCAAAATTATACTCCTATGGGAACTTTTCCTTTAAGATTCCAAACTTATATGCTTTGACAGTGAAACTGCGTGGCGTAATCAGTTAGGGAGAAGCTATATTTGATTCTATTGAAACCTAGATCTTGAAAACAGATCTGCAGGTTCGAGCCTAGTAGCTTAGGTAAATTTGTCTAGTATTAATTAAAAACATTAAAAAGTTAATATAAATTCTTTGAAGAAGAAGCATGGGAACCATTCAATAATGAAATAACATGTTTCCCTTCTATTGAAGCAAATTCTTTAACCGTGTCATCTGAATTCATCTTTCTAACCGCGCCAAAAATTCAACCATAAACCATCGATGGTCACACTTGTACGGGATGTGTCAAAATAAACGGTTCTGAAATTAAAGAAGCTGTGGTTGGTTTTTAAAACAGCTGATTGCGTTTTTGGTGATTGCCAGACCACGTTGTTTATTATCACTTTACAATTTTAGGTTAGTTAACGCTGTAATAGTTCTTGCTCTTCAGCGAACTTCTTACAGGTTGGATTAAATACTGCTAAAAGAAGTTTAATTTTAAAGACTTTATTTGTTTACGTTATCTATTTATGTAAAAAATGTCCCACACATTCGTTAACAACAATGAAAATGAAGTAGTAGGCCTACGGGTAATATGATCAGTAAGGCTTTTGTTAGAATTAATCCATCCAGGAGAGATTTTTTGCATACAGGTACTTTTCATCATAAACATTGTAGAAAAAAGTCTACCAATTTCCCCCTCCGAAAGGGGATTGGAAGGGGGATCGGAAGGGTACAAAAACTTTGTTTTTGCTTTAGTGGATAAACGGTGGACTTTTTAAACAAACTTGAAATAGGAAATTTGTAGCATAAAAATATCTTTTTTAAACCTCATATGATCTTTTAAGGGCTTTAAATTTTGGGTTATGACAAAACAAGCGGAAAAACGTAAAAAATTCCAAAGTCATGCTAGAAACTTAAAATTTGTTACAAAGGCTCTTTTTAGCATAAGAAATCAGTACAAAAATATTCACACCCTCCTACCCACTCAAAAAAAGAAAAATTGATATTCACGCCCTTCCCACTTAAAAGAAAAATAGTGGATTTTAAACATACATTTTTTTCATTCATTTTATTACAATAAGAAAAACATACAAAACAAAAAAGATTTAGACAACAAAAGAAAAATGTAAGTCACTTTAACAACAGAACCAGCAAAATAAATTGCAATGTGACACAATAATACATTCATATTGAGTACAATTTTCCGCCAATTCTAGCTTAACCCTTTTATTTGAGTTCGTCGACGCGTTTCGGAGTTCCTCCACTCCAGACCTACTAGTTCTCAGTACTAGAGTACTGAAGAAGGTCTCAAACTTATCGTATTTATCCTGGCAGATATATAGTATGCAATAATTTCAATAATACATTACTTTCTATAAAATACACAAAAAAGAAAAACCAAAACAATATTACATTGGAGTACACAAAAATCGTAAATGCAATTTATACAACATTTCCGGAAATTGTAGTTTATGGCATAACCTATATTTTTAAACCTTGACACCTCTTCAAATAACGTATTTTACCTTTTTAACCTTGACACCTCTTCAAATAACGTATATTACCTTTTTAACCTTGACACCTCTTCAAATAACGTATATTACCTTTTTAACCTTGACACCTCTTGTTTGTTGAACTAGTACGTGCACTCTCTTATGAACTATAAATAAATTATATTGTTCAGTGACATGGGGTCGGTTTTACAAATCAAGAAAAGAAAACAATTCTGAAGGAAAGCAATTTATTTTTAATCACAGAGAGTGACATCTACGCGCTTCTACTTTAATTAAATGCCAATCTCCAGAAATCCCTCTGAGCGAGGATTTAAAAACTCTCTATTCAATGATCCATCATGAAATTCGAAAACATTTTTAGCTTCTAAACAATTTCATTTCAAAAATGCTTATTATTCTAATTCTAATTGTGTACAAGAGTTTAGTTTAAAAAATAGAAAAGGAGATAAGAATAAAAATTGTTATCGGTATTTTCAGTATTTCTACTGGATCGAATTTAGCATATTACAAAATAATTTCCAAAGATACAGTTTACTCGATTTTGCGTTGAATACTTTAAACACTTTTTTTCTTAGCTATTAACTAGGGAGACCGGGGTTTACAATGGGTTTTCTTACAATTTACTTCTTTGACATTTAATTTTCAACGTACTCAAGAAACAGATTTAAAAAACAAAAAATGTATTATGATCTGTTAAGTATAACTCTATGAATAGGTATTACGAAAGAATATCTTTCGATACACCATAAGTAATAAATACAGGTATTGTAGAGTTATTTAGGCCACAGTGACAGTGAAGACAGAAATTCTATTATAATTTAACTATTTTACTCATACAATCAACAAAACTGTCTGAATGAATACGAGTGATGAGTTCTTGTTAATCCTCATTATTAACTGATTGGATTCTGAGAATACAAAATACAATCTGAAGTAATAAAATAGTAAATTGGAGGTTTCTCTAGAAAGTGCTTGTAATTGAAAATGAGAAGCATAATACTTACACACATTGTGCTTGCTAATAAACAATCTTATAAATACAAAATTCATTGCACATAACATGTATTGAAATCAGTGTCTATTTATAATAATTATACATCGTATTTACGTTGCAATCTAACTAATGATTACGTAGGCTTATAGTATTTATTATTTTAACTTATTTACATCTGCAAAATGTATATTTATCCTAAATAGCATACAGGAAGAGCTGTTGTTGTTAGCTTTATTTTGTATATTCTTTTAAAGACAAGTGAAAGAATTAAACTCGAATACAGATTCTCACAATGTTACCGTCTTTAGTGGTGCACGAGATAATTGTTCTTATACAGTACTAGCTGGCCCGATGCGGCTTTGCACGGATAGACAAATAAAAGTTAAATGTATATTAACAAAAAATATATTATATCAATAAATGTAAATTACATTATGTATTTCTTATGGGGAGTTTTAGTAACTTTGACCCCCCAACCTCCCCTAAAATTTCGAATTTTTGTATCAATTTCTTAGCGAGCACCTACCTAGTTCCCTAGAAGAAGCTACATACTAAATGTCATTCCAATCCGTTCAGTGGTTTTTTTTTTTTTAGTAACTTTGACCCCCCAAACCCACCCTAAGATTTCAAATTTTTCGAAACTCTTTCTTATCAGCACCTACGGCCCTAGAGGAAGCTACAAACGAAATTTCATTCCAATCCGTTTAGTGGTTTAGGAGAAATCGTGATTTAGTAACTTTGACCCCCCCCCCAAACTCACCCTAAGATTTCAAATTTGTCGAAAACCTTTCTTAGAGAGCACCTACGGCCCGAAAGGAAGCTTCATACCAAATTTAATTCCAATCCGTTCAGTAGTTTTAGAGAAATCGTGATTTAGTAACTTTGAAACCCACCACAATTTCGATTTTTTTGAAAACCTTTCTTAGTGAGCACCTATGGCCTGGAGGAAGCTACATACCAAATTTCGTTCCGATCCGTTCGGTAGTTTTTGAGAAATCGTGATCAGTGAATCAGTGGTTTGGCTTTTATATATATAGACTAGCTGACTCGTACAGCGTTGCACGTGGTGGTTGGTATTTTCAGTCTTTTTAACGTAATTGTATTCTTTTTAAGTGTTCAGTCAGTGAGTGGTATTTGGCTTATATATATATAGATCTTAAATAATAAAAGCACTATTGTCATAAAAATAAAAGATCTGAAATTATGATTTTAGTAACTTTGATCCTCCCAAACCCCTCCTAAAATTTCGAATTTTTTCAAACCCCTTTTTTAGTGAGCACCTATGGCCCTAGAGGAAGCTACATACCAAATTTCATTCCAATCCGTTCCGTAGTTTTTGAGAAATCGTGATGAGTGAGTCAGTGGGTTTTGGCTTTTATATATATATAGATAGATTCAAGGCTGAGTGTGTGTGAGAGTGGGTATAATTTAATATAGTTTTATTTAAATTCTCTTTTATTATACACAAATAAAAATCTGAAGAGAATAATGTAATGAAACATTTGATTTGAACAAAAAACTTTGAATCTTCAATAATGACTTATAAACCACTAAACGTATTAGTTCCATAGAAAAACTCGTATTTTAATAAGCATCTAAAGTAGTTGTCAAACAGAAATATTTCAAAACAATTTGAATTATCTTCTTGTCAAAATATCATAGTAGATATTTTAATTTATTTCTTGTCAAGTTACAACGACGTGGAATTGAAACGTAAAGTAATTGAAAAATATTGGATAAGAGATTATATCTTAGTAGAGGGTATCAGAGAATATTAAAATATAAATGTCAACCTAATGGGGATACAACTTTAACAAGACATAAAAATGAGAGGAAAAACCTTGATACAACTAACTTGTTTTACTTATCTAAGATGAGCCACAGGGTGTGTGAAAGTAAGTGTCTCCTTTACTAACAGTGATATTGATTACGACAGCTAAACTTTGCAGCAATGCTATTTTTGCTACAATGAACAATTTTATTTTTGTTTTGCGGTTCCGAACTTTAAAATAAAAATAAATAACCCTTACTTTTAAAGGTCATTTGTTTATCAGTTTTTTTTTTCTTTCTATTTCATTCAGAACAGATAAACAAACAGGTTTTTGTATAGTTAATTTTGTTTCTTTAGGTACGAAATAGTAACGTTTCATTTTGAAGATTCTAAACTGATTAATTTGCTTTCTATATATTTCGGCAGGAGTGGATTTTTATGTGTATTGAAATTGTGGATATTTTGTCAATACAATTATGTGTGTTGTTAATGTACGTATATGTATTAGTAATGACCGCATTGTTTCTACATAAGTTTAATTTTTATTTTATCAAAACATTTATGTATTTGAACAGAAAGGTTAACATAAAGCAACAAATTGTCAAAAAGTAACATAAAAATCAAACTTTAAATCTAATGGTCCATATAAGAATCAAAAATACAAACATTTCACCCACTTTGTATTTAAATTTGGTTATATGGGTGATTTTTTTTAAGAAATCCTTCATCATAATATTTCAAATCAATTGCATTAAGGTAATCTGGTCGAAGTATTCAAAAATCCCTTACCTTCAAATAGTTTAAATAGTTGTCTTAAATACAATTTATTGATAATAATTAATGTTTCATAGCTTTCAATTCTGTGCAATACTAATACCTTATTTTTCCTATCTATGAAATTCACCTTAACATTTAAATTCTTCTTCTATCTAAATTCATAGATATAATTTCATTTTAAATTCTATGAAAATTTTCTTCTACATTGAATTTATTTGTTTAATCTCAGATAGATCCAGCTGTTGTTTTCCAGATACCGGTATACGTACGATGATATACAAAGTCATTTAACTACCGACAAATTTTTCCACGATTAGTTTAGGAAAATGTAATTGGTCAAAATTGGTTATAATCAAATTTACATATAAATAATACCTGAAATTATTAATTGGTTATAGCTTTAAAAAGAAAGATTTTTTAAGTTAAAGAATAAAACCGCTTTACACGAAAACAATTTAGTTCCTCTTAAGCGTGTGATTCGACAGTCATATTGACGTTGGAAGTCTAATTGAATGCCTATCACTCGTCAAGTAGATCTCAGGACCATATCAGATTACTGCAATCAATATTCGTTCTTTTCGGAAGAGATTTGCTGGCATTATTCTACGACTGATGAATAAATATTTATCAGATTTGTAAAACAAACTTCTACTGAACTTCAATTAATAGATAAAACATAATAATAATAATATAACAAATTTATAATAAATTTAATTTCAAAAAGGCCGTCGTGTAGTTTTTATAAATAAAACCACAGTAAAAAAACGCACAATTAGCTTTACCTCACGCATGGTGTGGAAGCTAGTACAGTGAAAAATAATAATAATTATTACTATTATTATTAAAAAAGAAATAATAGTAATAATAGTTCAATAATATAATACAAATTATAATAAATAATTCATCAATTTCAGGTAATAATAGCGCATTCGTGCAGTTTTTATAAATTGTTTTTGTGGCTAAATAAAATGAAAGCTATCGTTGGCAACTTGGTGAATGAGTGTTGGAGTAAATGCATTCAGTAGGCAATTTGATTGCAAGTCAAATTGATTCATGAGAAAGGAAAAGGGGCAGGATAGGCAATGTTACTACACGTTTATAATGTTCATCCAGAACGTTATTGAAACAAAACATTTTTACTAAAAATGACGTTAAAAGTGGGTTTATCCTTCAGGATACGAAAACAAAAACATAATTACTAAATCCATTGATTAAATAGTAAATGCATAGTAAATGTGAGTGAGCTTTTCTGCCCCGTGTGTCAAATGGAATCATTTTTGGCATTCTGTAAAACTGCCAATAAGCTTAAAATATCATTGATAGTTTTCAATTGTACTATTGTTGTTTCTGTTTGTTATAGACAACTACCAAAAAATTATGGTTTTAGTTTTTACAAGATAACTCGGTTATGGGGAGCTATGGGAAAAAGGAAAAAACTGTTCATACGAACATGAAGAAGTAAGTAATTACTTAAGTTGATCAAAGCCATACAGATGGGTATAATTATTCTTTGTATTGAAATATTGACTTGGATATAAATACAATGAGTTTTAATAAATAAACAAAGTTATTTTAAATATTCAAATATCAACTAAGTATTGCGAGGAAATATTATTTCGCAAATTTTTAAACGTGCAACAAAATACTTTGCAAAAGATTACGTGCTTTAAATACGTCTTTGATTTTCTTCGTTAAATCATTATTGAATTACTTCTTCCAGAGCTTCACGTCAGTTTTAATTTACTTTGATAAATATAAAGAATATGTTTGAATACAAAATAGCATAATAAACTATTTAAGACCTAGCTTCCTTACCATTTTCGAATAATACATTCATAACATCTCCTCTGTTTTAATCAGTAAAAAAGCTATTCCGATACGTTAACATTAGTTAAAATAGACTGTCATATACCGAAATGTTTTCTAAATTATATTAATAACAACGACGCATCCGTGTGTTGACATCATATACTCAATTTACTGAACCTGTCATCTAACCAACAACATTAACCACGATGGAGCGAAATTAAACATTGAGGGGGGAGGGGTGAATCTAACACCATCCAGGTGTTTCTCTTTTTTCAAAACCTGTGATGCAGTAATAGTGAAAAATAAAGAGAAATTTTATATCAACAACATTTTCGGAAATATCTTGAAAACTACTTAACACAAACGTCTTTATAAATAATTCTGATATCATAAAAAAAGCAATTACAAACCATTACCAACACCAATTAAAATAGTAATATATAGGATAATATATAATAATAATAATAATATTAAATATTACATGTTATTGGTCCGTCATGTGACTCATTTTTGTCGTTAGAATGTTACGACGCGTTTCGGGACCGTAATCCCATTGGCAAGTTACACTTATACATTAAAAACACAGAAACACACGTTCAAAATACACACAACAATTACAAAACTTTTAAAACTTAATTTTTCCGGACAATTGTAGAACGTGTACATTGTTGCGTGGACCATGGTACACCAATTACAAACACAAGCGTACCATATAAATCTAATTTTGGCGTACATTTTTAGTTTAATAACTTGAAAGTGTGTTAAAAGCTAACTACATTAACTGAATAGATATAACTATTTAACTATACTTGATAACTACTTGTCAAAATCAACTTTTACTGTGTACAATTACTAAAATCAATATCAAGAAAAAAAAATTGTTAGTATTGTGTGTTGGTGACCTTGTCCATTGTTGAACTAGTAGGTTGGTTCAATGAACAAAATTATGTCAAATTTGTAAAATAATGGTAAACCCATACGAAAAAGTTACATAATCCGAACAATTTTTACTACAAATGAGTAGACCGTTATAAAAATGTGGTCGATGAAATGTGTTTGGTTTGCAGCATTCAGGCCGAAAAGTTGAGGTGTGAACTCCTTTGTTAAAAAGTCGAATACAAGAAAATCCTTATTCAAGAAAATCGGCGAGTTACAGTGGTTCAAATGACTAATAATTATTTTAAATTATTTTCACTGTACACTTTATTGTCAGGTAAAAAATGTATTACAGGAAAACATGCTTACCATGGGTTTCAAGGCAAATGACAGACAAGAAAAACACTACATTTTGCAGCTGATCGGAATAAAACCAGCAATCCTCAAAAAGTGACAAGGTTTATAGAGTAAAAGAGATTATTTTTCTTCATGATAATACACCTCAGCAAAAGGAGATGACGCACTTGAATTTAAAAACCATGCAGAACATTTCTAAATTAACCTCCATATAGTACTAATATTGCCTCATCACATTTCCCTTTGATTTACCCAAGAAAAGGGTGCTGCGAAAGAAAAAGAGGTTTAGTTCTGGCTTCGACGAATGACAAAAGTATCCCCCTCCCCTCCAACATCGATGGTCAAGTAAGTGTATAATGTAGGTAGGGATTATATTGGAAATAACTTTTTTCGAAAAAGACATAATGAAAGTGCATCCAGTACATTCATTTGCCTCTTTATTTATCAAATGATGAAAATGTTGAAATTGCCTTCTATAATTTGTACAGATTCCTTAGCATGTTTAAGGATTAGTTATGTTGTTGTTTCGTATCAAGGTTAAAATAAAACCTATATTACGCTAAACAATTTTCACTGCATCTCCTTTTATTCATTCATCTTAACTATCAATTTTGAGATGATTATCTAACGTAAGATTTTACAAAAACAGGGGAATTACTCCACCATTAACTGGGTTGTATTGCTTATTGCTTAATGTACAGGCTCGGCTCTGTAAATATTGACTTTCTGTTGTATTTCCTAAAACCTAAGACCAGAATGTGGAGCGACCCTCGTCCAGTTCACCCCTTCGGTTCCCTGACAATGGCGCGACTCCCTTTTTGGGTTGTGCCTTCGGTCTTCTTGCGTTGTCAGGACAGTTGTGGTGTAGGAAGGTTCTTCAAATAAGGCGACGAACGACTGTTTCACTTCAAAACGTTTATTCAAAGTCAAACAATCTATTCCTCTGCTGGTCCGGACTTACAACTAAACTAAGCTAAGGTAAAGGCAAGCTAGTCTACATGATGTGGTTTGGAGTCTTCTCCAGACCAAGGTTACTAACAGACTGATTTAGGCTTGAACATTTAACCTCAAGCTGGCGCCCCCCTTCTTTAACTATAAACTGTGACATCAACTATTGTTATAATGCAAGTTATTATTTAGCACAACCACTGTCAACATAGATCCAGTGGACATTGTTATATAAGGTGGTGGGTACCTGTCACAAGAAATTGTCATAAAATAAATTACATCTGCCGCACAGTGTCTCAGATTCCAAATCTAGCTAGCCAAAAAGGAATAAAATTATATCAAATATTTAATTGACAAGACCTGTAAATAACGGGTATTGACTAAATTAAAACAGAATAGAATGGGAGATCCACGATCGAAGTTTAATACACCCAGTATGGAATGTTCAAACATAAGATCTCTGTCCTCGTCTCAGTCCCTGTCAGTTTACTTCACTCTTTCAATGTTGTTAAACGAGCAAGTTTGAAACGTGTGCCTTCTCTGTTTATCATCAGCTCTTCTAGTAAAGTTTTATCATCCCAAATCAGTTTTAAAAGTAATTGGCAAGGAATTTATATTTTATTATCCAAATTTATTAGAATTTAAGTAAAATTTTAAGTAAAACTATTAGGATTCAAAAATTATTGGTTTTAGGCCAGTTTTGGATGTCGTAGTCAATTACCAAGAAATTATGTTTTCAGTTTTTTGCCGATAACTCGGTTATTCTTTGACCTTTAGAAACGAAAAAAAAACATTTTGTCCATCGTTAAAAAAAGAAAAACATTTTGTCACTTGTAATTTTTTTTTAAACTTCACAGTTTTCAAGATAGTTAATAATGTGTAACGGCCACCATTTTGAAAGTTATGAAAATACATTCTTTGTGTTTGGTACACTTGTAAATTGTAACATACGAAATGCTTTTAAAAAATTTAATCTGAATATTTATTTGATCTATTTCTGGAGTTACGGTGAGTATTTTGTAAACAACAAAATGGAGGATTGCGACTAAACTAAGCTGAATTCAAAAAAAAATGTTACTGAACATTTTTCTTTTTACTTTCTCCACCCTATACGTAGTATACGGAGAAAGTATTGTTTTCGTAAAAATGTTCAAATTTGAATTTTCAGTTGAATTATCTGTTTTGGTGCTCCCAGAACCCCAAAAAATTGTTTAGTGCAATTATCTGTGTTGGTGCTCCCTGAACCCAAAAATATTTTTAGTGGAATTTTTTGTTTTGGTGCTCCCTGAACCCAAAAAAGTGTTTTTAACGTGGTGTCTGTCTGTCAGTGTGTCAGTATGTATACACGACCAGAAGGGACACTATTGGTCCGATTTTCATGAAATTTGGTATGTAGGTACTAAACCCTAATATCTCCAGGCGTATTTTCATTTTTTGGAATTTTTAATTTTTAAGGGTAATTTACCCCTAAAAACCAATAAAAAACGACAAAAATGCAAATTTCTCAAATACGGCTCTAACGATTTTGATCAAATTTTCAGTATTTATAGTGCTTAAGATGCCAAACAAAATGACACCACCCGCTTTTATCAAAACTTCGGCGTTTCATAATTATGGGGAAATGTTAAAAAATAAACAAGTTTATGTTGTCAATCTAGCATCACGGCGACGGCCGCACGGGGTAGCACAACGGTAGCGAGGACGGCCAGTAATTCAAAGGTCGCGCGATCGAATCCCGCCTGGGACAATAACTTTTTTATACGATTGACGTAGGTAGAATATTATATTTTTGTTTTGTTCTAAAAAGTAGTAAATAAAATGATTAAAAACAATATTATTTTGACTACAGTAAGTTGGGAGAAAGTTTGTGTCAGTTAACTGATACCGTTTATATTTCAATGTGTAGGGCCTAAAATCCGATCCTGTACAGCCCGCTAAGTTTTTCGTGACGCCCTGTACTGTATATTACCTCGCAATCTGCACATTCAGTTCAAAAAAAGGAATTGCAGTATTGAAAATGTCCTTATATAATATGTAGGTATGTTTGTTTCTTTATAACCACTTTCCATTAACTATGCTTTGTTTGTTTGACGAATCTGGAAAACCTTCTTCGATATGATGTGATGCATTTAGTGCTACTTCAGTTATACTTTTGATAATTCAATCAAATATAAGCACAATATTACCTTCGTACTTTGTTTGCAGATAATGTATAATTACCGTTATTATAGATTACATTAAATTCTGCACAGAAATCCTGTGATAGAAAGTGTCAAGTCCAGTAATTGAAAATACTGCTGCAGTACAATATTCAGGTGTGCTTATGTGTACATTTTGTTTTTATATTACTAGCTGTGTTTAAGTATAAGCAATTATTTCACAGCCATAATTTATGTATTGAGTGGTATGAAGTAATCTCTCACTATAACTCAATGTAATCTCCTGCATCTGAAATGTAAACTATGTATTTAAATTCTCGTATGAAGTTCGTATGTTTATTGTTGAAGCTGAGATACAATACAATCAGAAATAGAATACAAACATATTGAAAATAATGTTGCTTTAAATTGAATAGTAAAATAGATTCAGAATAATAAAGAAATAAAAGTAATTAATTGTTTTGTAAAAACTTTATTGTCAAACTTAAAGCAAATGACTTGTAATAGCGACATTCTATCTTACACCTGCAGGAAAATAACTTGATGCACCTTGTGAGTTGCAAAGGTAATGCTTACGTGTTTTTCAAGGCTGTTGTGTATCTTTGGTATTGTGTTGATTTGAGTATTACTGTTATTGAAAACCTTCAAACAACGCCATTAGTTACCGAATTGGCATTTTGTCAAACAATGTATATATCAGATTTTATTGCCAGCTTGTTCCATAACTCCCGCACTTCCATTGCTTAAATTGGAAGTGAAGCGATTGTAACAGCTTCAATTATAAAAATCCTCTCTTTTGTTTGTTTTATTCTTTAAGTCACAAAGTATACTTTAACTTTTTTTTACTATACAAAGACACACTGGTGTTATGATATTTCAAAGGAATTGGTTAAGCTTTGAAACAAAACTGTATTAACAATTCCAAAAGAAGACTAGTATTTGTTTTACAGTCTGGAAACGCTTTGAGCAAGACAAAAGAGTACTTGTTGGATTCTAGCGCCTACTCTGGTAAAGTTTAAAGTAATAATTCCAACAAAAGAGTGTATTGTTTCAACATTCTCATCCTGCTATTGTTGGAAATGTCTGTTCAAAGTTTTTCTCTGTTTTATTGTTTACAATAAAATTACAACAATAGAAAGAAATACAAGTTTTTTTGAGTTAAACTCGTCCTACGTAAATATTTAATTAAAGTTTAGTAAATTCGTATTCTTATAAATGACAAAAGGGTTTTAATTTGTTTATAAGTGTATGATTTTACGAAATTTGTATAATCTGAAATGTGGAATAAAACATTTTTTCTAAAAAGAAACTAATTACAAAATGAAAACTCCTTAAAACTTAAAACATTTACTTTTTGTTTTATTATTTTATTTCTTTTGTTTTATATTAGTTTTTATACTGTCCCTCTTACTCAATCTGCCTTTTGTGAAGTATTTTACATTGTATACAGCTACACTACTTTGATTTAACTACTTTTCTTTCAATAGTCCACTGTCTTTATTTCTGCTGTTTATGGGTGATTAAAATTTATTGAATACACACGATTTTAAAGTTATTTTAAAGAACTGACAATAAAGATAGTAAATCACACTTGTTTGATATTTGGTGAATAAATACAATGATCCCTTTTTAAAAACACATTTTTAACTACAATTTTCCTTATTAAAATACATCTATATACCAAAAGTAAAGTTTCTTGTTTTAGTTTTAAATTTTCTTTTAGAAATAGATGAGGACTAGATTTACTTTCAAACAACTTCTTCAAAAATATCCCGGAAACTACATTCTACAAAATGTTTAAATTTTCTTGAATTTAATTCTTTGAAAAATATATATCCTCACGTTCTAATACATTAAAATATACATGTTTTGTTAACTCAAAATATAAATCTAATAATTTTGCTAACTCTATTCGAATTCTAACAATCTTCATTGTAACTAAACACATTTACCCAAATTTTAAAATAATTAATAAAGACTTAAGTTTAGAAATAAAATGGTTTTGCTTTGCAGGATAAATATGCTCTAAACACTCAGTTGTCTGTGTTAAATAGCATTAAAACCTAATGTTTTTGAAATATATGAATGCACTAATTTTCACGGGTCTTTGCACACCAATGTAATTCTGGTTTCCACTTGGGTAGTTTCAAAATTGTATGTTAACATTTATTGTGTAGTTACACCTAGTAATACAGAGTATTACATCCTCACAGATAGATTAATTTTGTTCAACAGTGAATATGTACTTTTTAATTTATTCAGTCAACTTAATGTTTAAAGCTTTTCATATCGATATAGTTATGTGTTAAATTGATAATAATAGTGGTCACATAACATATTGATAGTATAACATTTCATACGCGATTGTCTTACTACTCGCTTGCGATTTATTATTTCTATAATTATGGTTTTAATGTTGCCATTTATTTTAATAAATGTCCATCACAGAATATTGAATAGAGCCAGACACAAGAGGTTTTGTCTATAGACATGGTGTGATGTCTACTTCTTTTGACGATGGTAAAGGGAAAAACTTTTGTTTTGTAATACGGTAATTATATAGAGGTGCCGAAAAGTCCAGAGACACCCCTGTAAATGTTTAGAGAGTGGGTAGAGAAAAGCCAAATTAATAAAGCGTTTATAAATTGTACTTTTTATGTATAGGGCAACTTAGCCCTCATATTCAAAACTGACATATTTAGGTTTCTTAAATTTGTTTAATATAGACCCCTATCGTGTGACCACTCATTTTAAAAGTATTTATAAAAAACGACCACCATTTTCAGAATAGTTAAGATAGAGACCTCTAGTTTAGTTTGTTGGTTTTCTTTCAACAATAGCTTATAAAATGAGGGATCACACGATGGGGTCTACATTTAAAACATTTTAGCAACCCACAAATTTCCAATTTTGGATATGGGGGCAAAGTTTCCCCATACATTAAAAAGTATATTTTTATGCCTTATAAATATTTTATGAATTTTGCTTTTCTCTACCCACTCACTAAAGAGTTACAGGGGTGTCTCCTGACTTTTCAGTACCCTTGTATAAAAAGACTGTTCTGTACTTCAAGTTTTCATATGACGTGATTACTCCTCAAAAGGTTAATAGTATTGAAGTTGTGAACTTTTTACTAAAACCTCATTGACCATTTAATTTATAAACTCACTGGTAAAATCAGATATTTTAAAATAAGGTTACAATAATAACAACTGCAGAAAATATACATGTTTACAAATTGTAGATTTTAGCTAGTTATTCATGCTGTTGCAGTCTACAAGAAAATAATATTTGGAATGCCTACTGGGACCAAAAGACTGCACATGTCAAGCCTAAATTCAAAATATGTATATATTTTACTTTGGACTTACCTTTATGACATACCAAACAGATTATATGCCATTAACTCACTATTCACATAAAGAAAAATTGTACCTAGTAGAGGTCAAATCAAACGAGGTCACATACAAACGTGGTAGAAATTCGTTAATTTATTGTAACAAATTAATAGAAATGCCTTTTGCATTACAATCGATATACCCTTAAGTATGAAATTGACAAGCCCTTAATTAAAAATTGAAAATACCAAACATTTGCCAGCACTCCTCCCTATTAATTAAACATACTTAAAATTAAATAAACTGTCCTAGACAATCCATAGAAACCAGGCCCCGGGCTATAAATGGGCAGACTGGGCCATTTGCCCAGGGTGCAAAATCTTTGGCGACGTCAAATAAAATAGATAAAAATATAGAACAGAACAATTAAATATAACACAGGCTACGGGAAATGTAAAATAAAAATAGTAATAAACATCATATAATTTAATATCATGCATTATTATTATTCGTATGTTAAATAATATTAGAGCTGGTAACACTGCAATCAGTTGATACGCTGTTCGCTGTTGGCAGTACTTGTACTTGACTACTTGTACAGACTGTACATCAGCTGGTGCATGCGCCCAGCCCCCGCTATCTTGTCAAAAATCATATAACCTCAAACGTTGTTTGTTTATTACTTGTCCTGTGTATTTATTGTTTGGGACAATGTGCGTGATCAATTTGTTTTAAAATGAACAAAAAACTAAGAGGTTCTGAATTCAGAAAGCGTGCTGCGAAGAAGGAGAGCGAAAAACAAGAGTTATTGAAGAAAATGCCAAAAATAGCTTCGTTTTTTACATCTGTTACGTCTCCTGCTGCCTCTAGTAAGAATACCGACACACTAGAACTAAATGATGATGAAGGTAATGGTAATACGGATATTGTTATTTGCAATAGTAGAGATCACAGTAATGTAGATGACCAGATTGTTTCCGTTTCTGAGTCAAAATTTGATGGCTTGTTGCCTTTCACTTTTAACATCAATGACCCGGCAACTTGGGACATCACTTTTCCGTCTTTGCCTTCAACTATATAATCGATTTTAAACAATCCTCCAAAACAGAATTTTCAAGCGGATTTTTCTAAGTCTGAACGAATTTACAATGACTGATCTAAGCGTACACGTACAAAAAAACTATTTAAATGTACTCTTTCTAACGGTGAATATTACACTAGGGATTGGCTGATCTACTCACAGTCGTCTGTAAAAGTATTTTGTGTTCCTTGCTGCTTGTGACAAAAAAACTGGATTTTCAACAGGTTTCAATGATTGGAAACTTGGGAATGTGTTGATTAAACAGCATGAACAATCAGTAGACCATCGTTCCAACATATTAACTTATATTAATAGACAAAAACAGAAAGAGCAAATAAATACACTACTTTCAACCCAATACGAGCAGGAGGTCACTTATTGGCGAAGTGTATTACAAAGAATTGTGTCTGTTGTGAAATTCCTCTCAGTTAGAGGATTACCATTTCAAGATGACAATGAGCGTTTAGGATCTACTTACAATGGATTTTTTTTAGGATGTTTGGAGTTAATCAGTGAATTTGATCCTTTTCTTTCGCAGCACCTTGTTCAGTATGGGAACAAAGGATTAGGCCATGTGTCATACTTATCTGCAAAAACGTGTGACGAGTTCATCAGTGTAATGGCAGATTGTGTGCTACAAACAATGACTGAAGAGGTAAAACATTCTCGCTACTTCGCCTTCATCGTGGATTCTACTCCCGATTGTTCACATACCGATCAATTAGCATTCGTTCTACGTTATATTTGCATTGAAGATGCTAAGCCAAAGGAACGTCTCTTGAAAGTTCTTCCTGGAATAGGCCACACCTCGAGTAGCCCAGAAGATGCAGTTCTGAATAGAGTAACAGAATTGGTACTAAATATTGAGTTATGCCGAGGACAACGCTATGACAATGCTGCGAATATGTTTGGAGCTTACACAGGACTACAAGCCAGAATTAAACAACACTGACCTTTTGCTGTGTTTGTACCTTGCGCTGCGCACTCACTCAACCTCGTTGGTTCTTCAGCTGCAGAGTGCTGCACTGATGCTATTCTTTTTTTTGGATTCCTCCATAACCTGTTCACATTTTTTTTCTTGTTCAACGCATAGATGGGGCATTTTAAAAACATCGTTAGAAAATAGTAAAACTCCATAGCTATAATCCCTATCTCAGACTAGATGGTCTGATGGTCAGCGAGAGCTGATGCCGTGAAGGCTTTGGTTAAAGGCTACAAGGAGATACGAAAATCACTTAAGCAAATATCCAAAGACCCTACTAAGAAGCCTGCAGTACACGTAGAAGCTTTAGGACTGGAAAAGAAGTTTGAGAACTTCGAAATAGCCTTCCTCACGATTTTGTGGAATGACATTTTGGAAAGATTCGATAAAGTCAGAAAAAGTCTCCAAAGTGAAACCAGTAGGTAAAACACAGCTTCAGACCTTGGAGGGCTATTTAAATGACAGGAGGGATGAATTTGACAAGTATGAACAAACAGTTGTGACGTTTTTACAAGTTGAATCTCCCAGCTACAACAGGATAAGAACCAGAAAAACTTTTGCGGATGAAAGCCTTGGTGATGAACTCATCTTGATGGAAGGACCATTTTCAAAACTCAAGTTTACATCAAAATCTTTGATTCTTTGATAAGTAACCTGTCAAGGCGAAAATCAGCTTATGAGCATTTGGCTGATAAACTTGAAATACTCTCTACTCTTATTCAAAAGGAATCACAGAAAGAGGCCATATCACAATCTGCAAACAAACTTTATGCATCCTACCCTAATGACATTGGAAGTGAATTTGAAAATGAATGTCTGCATTTCAAAATGTATGTGGAACAGGAAGAATTTAGTGGAGGCCATGGCATGTATGAATAGGCCCACATAATAAAAATTGAATTGAAAAGTACTTTCCCAAATCTTGAAGTAGCTGTTAGAATTTTTCTGACTTTACCTGTCACTAACTCCTCTGCAGAGAGAGGATTTTCTGCTTTGAATCATCTGAAGAATGTTAAGAGATCGCTCTTTCAGATAGCAAGTTAAATTGTCTTATGTCAATGTGTTGTGAAAAAGACTTAACCCTTAGCACAGATTTTTCTGATGGAATAAACAAGTTTGCCAAATTGAAAGCCAGAAAAAAATCTGTCATTTAAAATGCTGTGTACAAAGTAGGATCTTTAAAAATATAACTTAAAGTTTGAATCTTTGATGGAAGTGTGAATTATGTAGAAATAAATGTCTACAGTTTAATGTATGAACAACGTGTTTTCTTGTTACAGTATTTCCTTTTATACAATATAAGTAACATAGATTATTTGTTTTTAAAAAACCTCCATTACACTATAGTAATAAAAGGGGCGCCAGTAGACCATTTGCCCAGGGCGCCTGTCACCTAAGCCCGGGGTCTGATAGAAACACAAGTACAGCCTTTATAATTCAAATTTATAACACATCACTGTCTACCAAATTATATTGTCGAAGGAGCGTTTTACATATAAGCACTGAAACTAGTTTTGTTGCAGCAACGTTTAGAGCTATTATAATAGTTGTTTGCAATTGCTAAAGTCTAGTCTTCTTAGGATTGGTGGCCATTGACTGTTAATAGAAGGTTTCTGGTAATTTGTAGTTGTTAGATCCCATGTTCACCAGTTCAAAAGAAGTGGTACTAACTGGATTGTTCAGTGTATCATTGGTTTGCGGTTGATTTCAACTGTGCAGAAAGAGATGGCGCTTGATGTCGTTCTGAGAGTTAATTTATTTGAAGCGTGAATAAATTATGGTTTATGTCGCGTTTTGTAATAACGTTACAATGCTTTGGGAATGGCGGTAAACCTAGGTTGTACAATCTTAGGAATAGGTAAGCTTGTTTTCTTTCCATTACACAGTACAGAATGAAAATAGTGAAATCTAAAATGGTAAAATTATAATTTTTGTTTTGTAATTTGTATTATTCTATACTTTTTCCAACATTTGTACACCTTATATTTGTGTGTATTTGCCACTCATCTTCATTAGACAAACATGTAAACTATTCCTTTTCAGTTGTGTGTTTTTTTCATAAGTCCTTAGCATAAACTTTGCTCCAAAGGAGAACTATATTGGTGCAAATATTAAAAGTTTTTAATTTAGGCGATAAATATACTCTTAAACATGCAGTGGGTGACGCCATTAAGTTAGATATAAAACCTAATTTTATGACCAGTTAGACATAATAAATAATGCCTTCACGGACGAACTTGAAATACAAGTGAGTCCTTTAACAACATCATAAAGACAAGAATTATAAAAACAATTTTATTGAGATAAAAACATTTAAAATTATTGGTAATAGTTTCACAGAAACTATGTGGAGTTACTGGAAGTAACTGTATAATAGGCCTAAAACAAATTGACCTTAAAAGGGTTTTAGATGCCAACAAAGCAGCTTTGGTATGTGCATAGAGAACAGGGAAACTGGAAAGAAATCTAAAACAAAAGGTGAAGACAAGGAGGAAGACAAAACCGTCCAGTACGGTGCTGAAATATTTGAGTATGTTTGGCAGGCCTTGTTTGTAGTTTTTTGGCTTTTCCGAAAAATAACATTTTTTATAAACAGGTAGACTGTTATGAATTGATTAAGTGTTGTAAATTTGTCTGTAACCTATTTTTTAAATGGCTATAACTTATTTATAAGGTTTTAAAAGAAAATATGTTATTACGTTTTTAAACTAAATCTAATTTTATAACTTTTTTACGAAATAAATGTTTATTTTTAAAATGTTGTTAATATAGACTACATTGTTCACAAAGGCCTATAATAAATGTGCATTAGAATAATTTAAAATTTAATTTTGTACATTATTATTTTTGTAATGACACATTTAGTTTTAGTTTCTAACTTAGAGAATTTTATCTACGCAGAGTTGAAAAATCGAGAGTAAGTTTTTAAACAATATATTAATAACAAAGTCATAACAACAACAAAACTTTATTGTTAAATATTAACTTGTATGGTTTTAGTTTTTATTTTGAAAATCACAAAACATGGAAGCAGTAATTATATTTCCTTTGGGTAATTGTTTTTGAAGTGTTATCATTACACTTTATTTGAACGAACAAAATCTTACAGATAAAGCTGAAATCTTTCTTTGTAATACGTTTAGACCTATTCACTTGCTAAAACACATTCCGGCAGCAATTACTAGAACCGGAGTTGAAGTGGTACTCGTTACACGTACCTACAATAGGGGTGGACGCTAACTATAAGGATGAGACAGTTACATTACTGGAGTGTTTATACATTGTTAATACCTTGCGAAAGGAGAAAGCATTGTATAGTTGCTCGAGCAGAAGTATGGTGACACAATTAGTTATCAAAGAGGCAAATATAAAGGGTGAGGCTAATGTCTGGAAAATAATTTTTAACGGGGTTCCTAGGTAAGAAAGGATTATTTAGTAAAGCGGCGTTGTATAATATAATAAGGTATTGTAGAATAATCATTGATTGAAACTACAGAGTGTGAAACCACTAGTCACTCTTTAGGAATGGATGGCTAGCTTCACCTTACTTAACATTAAAATAGTAGTACTGGAGTATTAAAGATTTGTCCTCTTAGATTTGTCCTCTTATTAAAGATTTGTAACAAATAATACATAATTTAAAATACACACGTAAGTTCCAAAATAAAGTAAACATTTTGTTGGTTTTAGTTCTACTGAAAAACTACGTAAGCTTATAAATTTGATTTTTAAACAATAAATACATTTAGAGAAACGTAGCTATTTCTCCAGTATTGTTGTTTTTAAATATATGAAAAATGTCCACAAACATTTTACTTTAAATCGCTTTATTTAGCTTTATTCAAATGACTTTTTGATCAAGTGGTTTTATCTCTAATAATTAGTTCACCTTTATCATTGAAAAATATCAACAACATTCACATAATTGGATTTAAATGTTTTGAAAAGATATTAACAATCCTTGAGGCAGTTCAGATTTAAAAATAGCACACTCTCGACTAAATAATAAACACAATACTAGGAGTTTCATTATTAATTTATAAATCGGAGAGAAGACATCGTATATGAGAACGACACCCCAACACTTTGCAGACAATGTATGTGCGTGGAACACAGAATATGTTTAACCAAAATGTTAAGGGCATACATATCTTGGATGGATTCAAGAGCACGTCTTAATCAGAACAAATAGAAGTTATAGCGATGACGGTGATACTGTATTTAGCCTTGAGTACTGCAAAAAGTTCTTCTGCATATACAGAATAACTGAAGTGTAATACATAGATTAAGCTGTTTCCTGACATAGCAAATGCTCATCCGACCTGATTGTTCAGTATGCAGCCATATTTAGTCCTGATCGAACAAGAAATAGGTAAAGTCGCAGCTCCCTAGTGAGAACTTAAAACCCGTCACATATCAAGAATCTTAATACAGAGTTTTTGTCACATGCCTGTCTCAAAAGAGTCTATGATCGAATAATAGGCAAAGAAATACAACAGTATTAACGGATTGAAGTTCAGTAACGTTTAGGTATAAAGTAAGACTATAATTCTGTCTACGACGAGTAAAAGCAATGCTGCGGAAACTGTTAATGGTTAATTGAAGAGTTCTTTCTGCAATTGCTATGTTCTGAGTTGCCACAAAAATGTACAAAAAGAAAACAGTGTACAAGTAAACTGACATTAGTGTCGATAATATTTATTACAATTGCAAATAATGTAAGGCTTCCTGATTGACATCTTTCTCTAAATAAAATTTATCTAATAAGCATTTTTAATAAATGCTAAAATTTTCAAATTAATATCCTAAGAGTGTTAAGTATTCAGAATTCTTCTTCTCCAAGCCATATCATATGGCTTTTCAAGATCAAAAAACACAGCAACAAGTGTCTGACGGAGGAGAAATGCATTTTTAATGGTCAACTCTAACAAAACCGGTTAGGAATGACCTTCCCTGTCGGAAACAACACTCTTATTTATAGAATATGGGGTTACTTTCAAGGTACAAGCAGCAGAATTGCTGTATTCGCACCAGTTTACAAGATACGCTGGTACGAGAGATAACTACTTTGGTCAGTTTTGTCTTTCCCTGGTTTTAATAAAGGAATTACTTGCCTCCAACCAAGAATCAGGAAAGATATGTTCATCCCATAAAAAAAATATGATTGTATATTTGGAGAAGGTTGACTTACCCGATTCTTAAAGGTGTTTAATTATAGAATATACGATATTATGGGGTCCAGGAGCTGAATCCGTAGCCTTCAATAAGGCATATTTTAATTCATCCATGCTAAATGGGGTATTTAAAGGTGATTCTTAAGATATGCCTATTTGAATGGCATAGCTTCTTGTTTAGATTTGTGCGGCTATAACTTCATCATAATAAGCGGCAGTTAACGAAAACTTAAAAAAGCATGGGCCCAAAATTATTACAATTTGATGACTGTAGTCAATATCCCATCCTGCTACATCAGACCCACCAACGGATCAGAGGAGGCAGAGCCACTTACAGAACGTTTTCGGTAAAATGAACTAGAACTCGGTTTGGCATAAGATATTTTGTCCAGCGCATCGTGTTATTTGGTATTGAGCGAAATCTGTAAGGGTATAACTATCAGATCACATTGCGATCATTTTCGAACCCCAGTTCAGTGAGGCCAAGAGCACTATTTTGCCAGACTGGATGGGCATCAGTCCGGAGCCCGATACTACTGTGAGGAAGAATCCGATTTCCTTCAAAACCGCGAACACTTCCTGACCAAGGATCGAAGTGGCTTGCTCCTGAACAGAAACAACATATTCATCTCGGCAGAGCAAGCTCACATCAGTCTTACCAAACCAGAGGTTGTCAAGCTACGGGTTGGCACTCCCATTGTGCTATGTTTCCGCACGGTCGAAATCTAAGAGTACGTGATATTGAGAATATAAGATTGTTTTGTTTAATGTATGTATGTAAACTGGATGGATGCATTGTATTTGTTGAATGTATTGTTTGACTCGGATAAAGGGACATCAAACACCTCTTGGTAGGTGCTGCTAGTATTTGTCAACAACTCTGCTTTTGTATTAAGACATAATAAAAGAACGCTATCAATTTAATTACAACTCATTTGTCTGATCAATTAGTATTATTCACTTCTTCGGTAACAAAATTTGAAAAGTTTTAATATTTGGCTTTATAAGTTGCAACCACTATTCGGCGTCAATATATTACATGATTGCATTCATTCTAATAATTTGAAAACAATCGTTTAACGTGCATACAGTTTTAAGGGAATTATAACTCTTTTCTGTTTCAATACAGATTTTGTTTTTAATAATCAATTAATATTCACTTCCCCCTTAATGCCAGTGAATTAACTATTAAAGTGCTAAGTTGAAGTAATACTGCAATTTGAGCAGTATTTGATAAATTTGTTCAGTTGACATTAAGAAAACCAATTGGATTATTTGTTGTTTATAATTTATAATTTAAAAAGTGAATTCACTAAGGTTTAACAATATATCA
>JAGFPH010001171.1:90481-118649 GCA_018207615.1 Philaenus spumarius
AATTTATAATTTAAAAAGTGAATTCACTAAGGTTTAACAATATATCACTTTTTATAATTTCATAAATTAAAATTAAATTTAACCCAAAGAGGGTAACTTGTTTGTTACATCTCTAACAAACGTTTAAAATAATTTGTATATTGGAAATATGCATAGTTAAAAGGAATGCTAAGATGCAAGTATTCAGATCGTATTTTATTATAACATTTATAGGGCTATATTTTTTAAATAAATAAATATTGTATATTACTTTCGTTTGGGGTATATCAATATGTTCGAGATATCAAAGTTTAACAATACTTTAGAAAATCTATATTGGGAAAGGGATGAAATCAATGTATGTTCCTGTAATGCTGGCGCTGTAATATTGAGTTTCGAAGCTACTCGACCTACTCAACCCTGGACCTCTCAAGGGAGATAAAAAACAAAAGGTCGGCATAAAGAAAAAACTGACTGCAGTGCATGGTCTACTCTTTATGTACTTATTATCATTTTCTGTTACTTAATTTCCTTAGAACCAAAACATCTCAAGACATCAGACTGTGTGAACTCAAACGAGAATTTTCCTGTTTTTATTTTGCGAATTTAGTTTATCAAATTATTGTCCACAATTTGTTTTTAATATGTAACGGTAAATGTACACAGTTTGCATTATTAAAAACGGTTTAACTTAAAAACCATAAAAATAACTCTAAATTCATCTTTTATTTACAAGTATATTTTTAAAAAAATGTAGTGTTAATAATATCAATATTATTTACAAAAGTGTGTAATTTCATTGGCACCAGGTTAGGGAATTTAGATTTGTAAGGCAACAACGAAGCTTTGTGTTGGGAGACTTAACATCAAAGAAAATGTGTTGGTTTAATCTCCTTTGTTATAATTACTCAATGTATTCTTAGAGAATTTTCCCGTTGGTTTTAATTTACTTTGATAAGACCCTTTTGTGTACACAATATAGTAATTAATATTTAAACTTTTCTTTGAGCTTTGCTATTTTTTCAGGAACTGAAATAATATTCTTCTTACCATATTCTTACATATTATACTTCTATTTCCTACAAAACTATAAAGTTATTAATGAGAAATTATTGTAATCAATCAGAAATTTAGATGTAAATTAAATGTTAGAGGGCACTATATTTTTAAGAACATCAATTTATTTTTTAAACAAAAATACATAGGCCTACTTACAGAGTCAAAACAATAAATAATTATTCAATAAATAAATAAATTATTAAAATATCAGGGAAGATCCCTGCGTGCTCCGCACGCCGACCTCTGATGGAACCTTCTAAAAACATATGTTATGTTTTATTTATATTAAAGGTCTAGGATTAGTAATAAACTCAAAACTAAGTTAATAATGTCAAATGTTCAAATCAAATTATTTCGTATATTTTATAACAGCAGTAAGAATAATAATAAAGGTTATAATAGCAGTATAATGAAGGTTAAAATAACCCGTAAGGCTCAGGTCTACACTTAATCAAACACCTAACCAAAAAGTTAGAAATAAAAATAATTGTTTTATATTTTGAAATCAGCTGTTAATATTGATTACTCACTATCAATTACCGTAATATATTATCAATAAATAAGCCTACTATTAAAATTAATTATAATATGTCTTATTTATTTTTAATTAGGATGTAACATAGTTTTTTCTTATCTTTAAATTCCTTAACACAAGTTTTTATTGGTTTGTCTGTGTTGAAACATGTGTTGGTTCAGTCTAGGCCTAACTTCAAATATTATTTTGTACTAAGCTGGACATCCGAATCAAATGTTTTATCTGATGTTTTATTTGCTATGGTAATGATGGTAATGAATGTAATAAATACATTCAAGAAGTTGGTTCATCAGTCTAGGCCTAACTTAAAATTATGTTTAATTTATTTTACCTGCCTTAACGGCAACATACACACATAAATTATGTTTTGTGCACATCTTTGAATGATATAAAATTCATCTACAATTTTCGTTTTTTAGTTTTTCTAGATTCTTATCTATTTATTACAGCTGTTAGACGCTATGGGTTTAACGTACAACTTGATCCTGTGAATTTGTTCCAAATAAATTTACAAATTTTGAAATAAAAAATGTTTTATCAATATGAATTCCAGCCTATGTTACTCAAGGATAGTGTAGCTTTTTATTAGTAAAACTAGTTTTCAAATGGTTCATTAGTTCCAGAGATTATTATTTATAAAGATGGAATATACCTATATATTGAATAATATAATTTGAGTTTTTATTCAAACCAAATTAATAGTATAACCCTTAAACATTTATAATTTTTTTCTATCTTCAATAACAATATAGGCCTACTATACTAATTACTATTAATTGAAAATAAATTTAATCTATAAGAAATACAAGTTGAGAAATAAACAATAAAAGAGACAACATTATAAATAAATACAAATTTGATTACAGTAAATAACTTTTTATAATATAAAGTTAAAATTATTGACTAAACACACTAATGTTTGTGGATGTATTTCCTTTTTTACAGTTTTGACACAGGCAGACAGAATCACATATAATGTTATTTTTGCAATTCCTCACCTTAATTTTGTAATTACTTTTCTTAGTTGTAATTTATAGTGTACAAAATATTAACATACAAAATTTACACATATTTCAGAGGGCCAAAATATTATGTTTAATTAAATTTTTACCGCTCAAAATAAACAACTAAACTAGTAAAAATATCTTCATAAGTTTACCAAGTTATAAGTTGATAGTAAATTAGTAAAATGATCTTAAATATTTTTTACAATTACTGTTATTACGGAAGTGAAAACTATTCTATAAAGGGTAAGTAATACAAACCAACTACCCCGCACGGGGGGTTCAGACTAGCTGCACCTACTAAGAGGGGTTTGGCGTTCCTCGCGGTACTCGAGCTTGTTTGGTATTAAAACATAGCTTAACACATACAACACATCCATCCAATTACATACATACTTACATTAAACAATCCATGCATTCCCACTATCAAATTCTTTTAGAATTTCAACTGTGCAGAGCCATTGTGCGTTGGATTGCCGAACCTACCAGAGCTTTGACAACCCCGGTTTGGTAAGGCTGATGTGAGCTTGCTCTGTCAAGACGTATACGTGGTTTCTGTTCAGAGGCCTGGCACTTTTTCCTTGATCAGGAAGTGTTCACGGTGTTGAAGGAAATCGAATTCTTCCTTACAGTAGTATCGGGTCCCTTACTGATGCCTATAAATTCTGGGTAAATAGTGCTCGTGGCCTCACGGAACTGGGGTTCAGAATTGATTTTAATGTGATCTGATGGGTACACAATTACTGAGTTTCGCCCGATACCTTCTAACACTATGCGCTGGGCAAAAATTCCAAATCTTCGTCAAATCTAGTTTTAGTTCAATGAAACATAATTCACATTCATCTAAATAATCTATAAACCAAAAATTGTTTAAGAAGACTAAAATTATTGTTACTCAACAACCATCAGAGTTGCCATTTCCCAAACTTGTAGTATTTTCTCACGTCAAAAGTTTCTCATTTATCAAAGTTATCGCCCTTTGTTATTAACAAGGCGTTAACTAAAACAGCGACACATTTTTAGTGGAAACCAACAGAAACAAAGTTTGTCGCTTTTAAATATTCCCACTTTCTACTACTCAGTTAAGGTATATGTAAAACCTCACAGATCCTTGAATTATTCAAATAGTGTCATGACTTCCAGAAACTTAATCCCCATTAGTTTGGAGGAAATAAAAAACGAATTATCTAGTCAGTCAGTTATTGATGTCACTCCTATAGTGCACAACGAAAAGAGAGAGAGGAAAAGCCACAGAATTTAATTTTAACTTTTCGCTTTTCTACATTGCCACATTATATTTATGCAGGTTCCCACTGTCTATCTGTTAGACCTTATGTCCCAAATCCTCGACGTTGTTTTAAGTGGTAATGATTTGGACACGTAAGCTTTACTTGTACAAAGCAAGAAACATGTGGTCAATGCAGTAGAAAAGTCATAATAGTGATTGCTGTAATAATGGCGCCAAGTGTCCAAATTATGGGGACGATCATCCTGCACGCACCTTTAACTGTGAAAATATCGAAGAAGAAAAAGCAGTCCTTATGATTATGTCTAAGGAAAAATCTCTTTTAAAGCAGCAAACAAATTATATAAAGCTTAAAGGCCTGCTCTAGAAGGCAAATCCTTTGCTGCAATGACTTCCAACAAGAGCAACACTCCATGCGCTAGTTGTTGAGAATTGTATACCTTGGAAGTAACCTAATCTGTAAAGAACAGTGTGTTTTCCGACAGGTAAGGTCATCCGTTGGTCAACTGTTTTCTGTTACAGTCGTCCATTCAAAATGTATTTCTCCTACATCAGGCACATGTTACAGTGTTTTCTGATCTTTAAAGTATATGATATTACTTGTAGAATATTAATTCTGGATGTTTTACAATCTTTGGGTAATCATGAGAAAATCTTAGAATTTATTATAAATGTACTGAATAAAACATGTTAAAGTCATTTATCTTCCTATTTAATCGATATTTTTTAGTGCATCTTTAGCTACCTTATCAGATAGATTTTATTTAGAGAAGGGTGTCTCTCAAGGCAGGGTACTTAGCTTTACCTTATTTGCAATTGCGCAATTGCGATAGATAGTATTTCCGCTCTTGTGCATTGTGTTCTTTTTGTAGATGATTTGCCAATTACATTGCAACTCAAAACATGGCAACTGCAGAATTAACTTTTCAATCATTAATCATTAACAAATTACAAACGTGGGAAAACTGTACAATAGAGTCGGATGCGCATTTTGTATGTCAGGAAATAGCTTAATCTATGGATTACCTTCCACTTCTTCTGTAAAACACTCAATTTACTAAATACTGTATCACCAACAACATACACCTTGTTTTAGGTTCGGATTCAAGAAGTGCTCTTAATTCCATCAAAGATATGTGTATTTTCTTAAATCTTTGGTTAAAGTTATTCTGTGTTCAACGCACAGACTTTTGCTTCAAGGTCTGTAGTTTTGTGACCGGCTCACACTGTTATACAGGGAAATACTAAGGCAGACCTAGTGCTAAGGAAACCACACAACTACAACATAACGTGACGAGTGTTTGTGTCCACTTTGTAGCAAATCTTATTTTGACAGTGAGAAGAAGAGTGAGCAGCGGTACAATATAATAAACTCCAAGAAGTTAAGGATACTTTTGATCCATGGCTATCTTCAAACCGTCTAAACTGCCGAGTGGAGGTGGTGGTTTGTTGCTTACCCATTGCCATTCTGTGCTAACTAATGGGTTTCTGATGCGTAATATTATAATATTATTTATTTTAATTGCTATCTAGCTTTAATGGTGTGTCAAAATTAATTGTTACATTTTTGTATCTGTGTGTAATTTTTGGTATCTAGATTAATTTATGAGCATTACGTCAATGCCCTCCGATTTCCATTCGATGAGAACCACTCAGGTTAATACCCTTAAAGATGTATGAGCGGTTATTTCATAAATTAACAACAATTTTAAAATTTGGTAGTTGTGTCGAACTTAGGTCAATAAAAAGAGCAAATAAATATTTACATATATTTGTTTCTTTTGACTGGTAAACAATGTCTTATTTCCTAAACGTATGTTATTATAAAAGTATTAAGCAGAAATATAACTAAAATTATTTAATATTCCCAAGTTAAAAATAAAGGTCTACCTACAAATTATGTTAATATAGTTCCTGTCTTTCCCAAACCTACGGGAAATTTTGTATCACCTTGTGCCGTTCTGATTCACGACATTTACGTTTATTTTTTAACCTCAAACATATTCCTGCATGTTTTGCTGGTCGAAGACATAGATTTCCCCTGTGGCTTAAAACTGACTGTTCGAGTCTCTCAAGTCAATAATTTTGTATACGCATCACAAAGCAGTTGTAAATAGAAAAACTATATATTATTTATGGTGATTGACGTCTACATTTACTGGGCAGCAAAATTATAGCCAACACATGTGTTAGTTACAAATTCTTTTTCAGCTCGTTAATGTGTGTTTTTATATGTGGTGTGTTACGTCCTAGCAAAATGTATGCTTGAGACATCAGAAACGGCAATGCTGTAAATTACCCGTAGGTGGATCACCTGAAGGACAAACTAAATTTATTTAATAACCTATCATATTAAATTCAGTGTTCCGAAGAGTTCTCCAATGAAAAAGAAGGATCTCAAACCGAAATTTCAAGATTTTAAAAACTTGTATTGCTGTTTTATTTTACTTTTATTACGTCTGTAGCTTATATTAAATAATAGTTGTTAATATAACACTTAAAGTTCTCTTACCAAACTTGTTTAGTAAAAATACATTTCTTGACCTAATTACTAAATCAACTCAGATATTTTTATCTTCTTATCGTCCATCTATATGTTGAACATTTTGTGTAGTAGGCCTACTTAGAAATAGTGCCTGCATGATCAATTTTGCACTTGGTTAATTATTACAATTTCTTCACTAGTTTTAGTTTAATGTAGGCCTATACTTTCTGTTAAAGCTATTAGCCAACTAAAAGTAATGTTTGATTTGTTTTGTTTCTACAGTGGCGATTACGTAATTTTAAGTAAAACAATTAAGTTACAAGAAAATTTACTTTTAGTTCGTTTTATTTATGATAAACACAAACTCTAGCTTTTCGTATTTATATACCTAAATGTAATTACACTTATAATGCTGTACTAACCAAATACTCAATTAAGTATATATTAATTATGTTTTGTATGTCGGTTATTAAGGAGGAGGAAGCACAGTGATAAGATGTGTTTTTACATATATAAAAAAAAATCAAAAACACTTTAAGAATATAGTCTGAAAGTACGATGTTCGGCCAAAAATACTTCAGGCCAATAGAAAAGCCAACATGGATCTACACCAGATTTAATACAATATCCATAATTATGGTACTTTTGACAAATAATATACATTATTAAAGTAAATCATTTGCATGTTATATTGTGCGAGTAATTTCAAATTATTTTTTCATTTTAAATTATTTAAAAACAATAATCTAAAACACAAGATTTGGCAAGACTGTAAAAACCAATTTTACAATGGATGTAATTTGATCTATTTTGTACAAAATGAAATGAAACCCATCTTTGTAAGTTGCCTAAAAATATTTATATGAATATACAAAGTAGTAAACGTTTTTCAAGTGAGCTATATGTGCTATATCAAAGTATGTTCTCAATATTTGTGAGAATGTACCAGCAAGAACTTCTCCTACTTCTATAAATATTCCAATATATTATTTTACTATTTTATTCCAAATTTCTGAAGATTACATTTTGAGCTTGTAGAAAGACTACGCATCTATACAATTGTTAACTAGTTACACATTTGTATTGTTTGAAATAATAAGAGAAGATTTGTCTTGCAATTGTTCTGCTCAAAGCACTTTTAGATTGTAAAACAAATACTAACCTTTTTGAAATTGTTAATACAGTGTTGGATTAACACTTTATTCTTTGGAATTTCATAATACCAGTGAGTCGGTCTACAATATAAAAGTTAGAGTATACTTTGTTCATGAAATAACAATGAGAGAGTTTTACAACAGAGGGTGTAACAGTAACTATTTGTTTTACTTTTTCTGACTAAAGGAGTAAAGTGTGTCAAATTCTGTTTGCTTTAGCTGATTAGATAATATTAGGTTCTTGTTTGTAACAACACGGAACTTTTCCAGTCAGCGGGTCATAGGTTCTTGCGAATTGTTTTGCATTTTCCATCCTTCCCATTCACTAAATCCTACAAACACAAAATAAAGATATTTACACGTATGTATTTGAATCGTGGATTTGATACTGGTTCCTTTTAACTTCATACGTGATTAGTTATAACTAATATAAAATAATGTAGAGTGAGGAAAATCTAATTAGTTTTAGTATGAATTAGTATGAAAGTTCTATTGTTTTATTTTGTCTTTTTGCCTTGGGTTTTTGGAGAAGTAAAGAAAGGCGATTAAAACACTCAAGTTTTATCCCACTAAGCACAAATACAAAATAATTACAAAACAATGACAGAAAGTAAAGACATCTGGTTTAGTGGTTACCGATCTTGTTACTAAACAATACATGTTGAGTTTGTACATATATTAAAAACATACTCATTTCATATACCTACACCATTTATATAGGTAATTCAATGTTTTCTGAGTAATTGGTCTAAGCTAGAGAGTATTTTAAAATTAATTCTTTATGATGTTTATATATGAGGTTACTTAACAAAATATTTATATTATTTTGTACGTACAAAGTCTTAAATTAAAATTGTTGAAATGTTGATATATACAAACATTTCAATATAAATCGGTACCTAATTTGAATTTATTAATTTAGAAGAAAACATTCATTGACTCTATTTTATTCTATTATTTATAAAATTGTAATATATTTACACAGGGTTATAAAATATTTTTTTGTGTTAGTGTAAGAGTTGTGTGTTTGTAAACATTTTAATGTGTGGCGAGCTCTTCAGAGTGAACAATTAAACGGATATCTGATGATGGAGTTACTATTCTGAAACCTGTCATAGTAAAGAAATTGACTTGAAGTCACAAGACAGAAGACAAGGTAATTTATTATTATAATAAAAAAAAACTTTAAATGGTTTTAACTCATATCACGGAGATTAGCAAAGAAAGTGTAACTACTACAGAAAAGATCTGCTGAAAATATAAGTATACAATGTAACAAAACCTACAAGACAATACGCCAGTTTTTTTATCTCAAAGAAAACCACTTCTTTTGAGTTTACCTCAGTTATAAAAATAAATTTAGTGATCAAAATATTATATTAATGAGTAATACAATAAATCAAAATCGAGATATATTATATTTAACTTAGCCTTGGCCTTGATTACTAGTGGTTGTTTTTTGCTTACACATTATTTAATCAATATTGTGAATCAATATTTCAATTTATCTATTAAATTTATTCATGATTATAATTCATGTTACATTAATCCATTTCTTAATATTGTTTTAGTTATAAAATAAATACATTTTATTTGTTTTGTATGATTTAACCTTTGGTTTTTAAATTTTAGATTTGCATTTATTTTATTTTGTACACACAGCTGATAGAGGGACCTTAATATATTTGTTTAATAATGGTTAAATTAGATAACCCTACTTGAAATTCGATTGTATTTCACTTAAGCATTTTCAAATAACATATTTATTAAATTAGACATTTTTCAAAACACCTATTACAATCATAAATTGAAATTTTAAGAAACCTGTAATTGAACTGTCTTGTAAAAACTAATTTTATATGATAAACATTTGCCCAGCTATCGGTTCTCAAACATAGAGATCAAAATAAACATCTTCATCTGATCTTGTTCCTAACCAGTCCTTAACTTTCTCCAGAATATTTTAATTGTTTACAGTTTTCTCTAAATGTACTAATTTATTAAAATCCACTTTAAAAATGAAGAAAAAATATTTCTAACAATATTAGAAGTAAAAGGAAATTCCGCCCAAGGCTACTTATACTTAATACCAAACAGTTAAGCCTGGTGTAAACTTTTTAAATCCCTACAGTAAAATTAAGAATCTGTATTATTAACTTTGTGTAAAAGTTAGATACAGTACTTGTAGGTAATAACTTTGTTTGCAAATATTCTACACTCAAGTTTCAAAAAACTTATTAACTAAATACAACAAATATTACGTAACAATTCGTTTAGTTTTTATTCCTCCATAATTATAAAATTACTCTATGTGTGTGTCTGTTTGTGTTTATAAATTTAACTCAATAACTATGTATCCTATTTTAACAAAGTTTTAACTATGTGTTCACCATGATGCACGGGTTACTTGGGATATATTTCATGATGATTTCGAAAATAGAGTGATTTAAATACTTCACGACTTTTTGGTTGGCTTTTTAAGATCTTCGCTTGCTAAACCCTTAAAGATAAAACGTAACAGTAGGAAGAACAAATATTTTTATTTCCTGAAGACATAAAACAAATGAAAAAAAGGAAAAATTAATGGAAAGGAAATGAATTAATGGAAAAAAGGAGAAACAGTTTTACATCGGAATCAATAAAAATTCAAATAAGGTAAAACATGAGGATTTTACATAACCAATATAAGCTAGAAAAATAAAATGATTAACGTATATAAAATATTTACTATATTCTAAACAGATCAGTTACTAGTTTTTACGTATAGATTTATCACAAAAACAATATGATTTTGACAACACTATTTCTCGTGTTTAATCCGTTAGACATGTGCTATGTTTCACCACACAGTTTCTCTGAGTATTTGTTCAAAATTATTTCTCTGAGATAATTTCTAATTTTTGTGCATTTTATGGATTACGCTATACAAAGGCCTGGTTACACAATACGAGTTGCTTGCCTAACAGTGGAAAATTTATGACAGGAGCTTGATTCGCCTCGCCCGGTCACGCAAGTGCGAGCTGCTGGCTTGAAAGTAGAAGACAGCTACGGCACCTGTATACTCGCATCTTTTCAGTAGAGGTCTCGAGCAATGGTGTCGCCAAACACACGACTGATCACAATTCATACAGTAATAAAAGCGGTTACAAAAATACTTTGTGCTGAAATACTGCGAGCTGAAAGTGCTGTACAAAAAAGAAAAAAAGAACTACTTGGACAGGAATTAGATACAAAGGAAAGGGGCAGAGCGTACAATATTTATAGAACTATATATAACTAGGGGCTCTGCCCCTGGACGCTTCGCTCGCAGTTGGAAAATTCACTAAAGAATCTAGTTAATCTTTGGATCGTTTGTACACAGTTGATCGAAAAAATCATTTCCGCCCAAATTTCCAAAATTAAAAAATGTTAAATTCTGGCAATTTTCCCAAAAGTTTCTCGTCGAGAGCTTTAATTCAAGTATGAGGTCGAGGGGGGTACGATTACGGGAAGTGCCTAATAATTAATGTCAGTGAATCAGTGAAATCGTCTAGCTTTAAGGACTTTGGGCGGAGCCTCCCTTCTCGGATGAATAGTGGCTAAATGGATGATTGGATCTTAAATCTGATGAAAAATGTCTGAAATTAAATTTTCTACAACTTTTGTATTAACATTTTTTGCTATCTCTTACCGCTTTCTTGCTAAATGCGCTCAAAGTGGGAAAATTACAAAATTAAAAAAATCTAAAAAATCGTTCCCGCCCAAAAGGTGTTTCCAAAATTTTAAAATGTTAAATATTGGCAATTTTCCCAAAAGTTTTTCGTCGAGAGCTTTAATTCAAGTATAAGGTTGAGGGGGGTCCGATTACGGGAAGTGCCTAATAATTAATGTCAATGAATCAGTGTTGCCGTCTAGCTTTATATAAGTAGACTAGCTGGCCCGATCCGGCTGTGCACTTTGATTTTTCCGGGGATTTTTAGTAACTTTGACAACCCAACCCTACTAAAATTTCTAATTTTTTTAAAACCTTTCTTAGCGAGTACCTAGGGCCCTAGAGGAAGCTACATACCAAATTTCTTTGCAATCCGTTCAGTCGTCTTTGAGATTTCGTGATGAGTGAGTCAGTGAGTGGTATTTTGATTATATATATATCTATATATAAAGCTGAAATACCACTCTCTGACTCACTCATCACAGTATCTCGAAAACCATACCTCCTAGGAATGTGAAATTTGGTACACATATTGTTCATAGGCCCTATGAAACAACTCCTAAAACCATAAATATTGTTTTTCTTATATCTCAAAAACCAAATGGTCTAGGAATGTGGAATTTTGTACATATATTGCTCATATTCCTTAGATTTGCACTAAGAAAGAATTTTTAAATATTTTGCATTTAAGGGTTGAATCAACCCCTAAAACCATAAATATTTTTTGTTTTATATCTCAAAAACCATATGGCCTAGGAACATGGAATTTGATACACATATTGCTCATATGTGTTAGAGGCGCACTCAGAAAGTATTTTAAAATATTTCGCATTTAAGGGTTGAAACAACCCCTAAAACCATAAATATTAATTGGTATTCTTTAATTAAAGCTAGAGATCTAAAATTTTGCATTTATTTATAATTTTAAAATTGAAAATGTGATAACAACCCCTACAAAAAATTAATAAACATTTGTATACCTTCCTTAAAGCTAGAGATCTGATAATTTGTAAATTTATTTATTACAGGATACATAGAAAAATAAACCAGTTTTACATTTTGTCACGTTCTGCTAAGAGGTGAAAATATAGTACCTACCCCTAACACTATAAATAATAATTGAATACCACCTAGGAACGTGAAATTTGGTACACATGATGATGCTCACAGGCACTAAAGGCGCACTATAAGAAAGGGTTTTCAAATGTATGACCTTAAATTGTTGAAACAATCCCTAAAACAATCCCTAAAACAAAGCGGAAATTTTGTACATTTATTTCTTAAAATCACATTTAAAAGTAAACCAGTTTTACTTTTTGTCAAGTTCTTCTAGGGGTGGAAATGTAGTAACAACCCCTAAAACAATTCGTATTAATTTTTATTCTTTCTTGAAAGCTAGAGAGCTGAAATTTTGTACATTAATTTCTTACAAGATGCATATAAAATAAACCAGTTTTAAACTTTGTAACGTTCTGCTAAGGGTCTGAAAAGTAGTAACAACCCCTAAAACTATAAATATTAATTGAATAACGTTGAGGAACGTGAAATTTAGTACAAATACGCTCATAGGCACTAGAGACTCACTAAAAAATAGTTTTAAAATATTTGACGTTTAAGAGTTGAAACATCCCTAAAAATAAATATTGTTTGTTATACTTTCCTTAAAGCTAAAAAGCTGAAATTTTGTACATTTATTTCTTGAAAAACACATCAAAAGTAGGCCTAAACCAGTTTTACATTTTGTTACGTGCTGCTAATTAGTGAAGATGTGATAACAACCCCTAAAAACTATAAATATTAATTATTGGCTTTCTTTCCTTAAAGCTAGAGATCTGAAATTTGGCACTTATTACTTTTAAGGAAATATTTAAATGCGTAAAGCTGATCATATCTATCCCAATATTAATAGCACACGCATATTAAAGTCGTATCTGTTCGATCTGCAACATTCAGCTAAGACTGTGATTTACCAGTCTGTAGATTTAGCGGTTGAAATAGAAGACGCTCTCACTCTGAATTTCTTTATTTTTAATTGATTTAAATTATTCACCAAACTAATTGAAAATACATGTAATAATTCACTTTCGTGAAATAATACATAGAAGAAAATGAGGGAGAAATATTACAATTATGTAACATAGTGATGCAAAACAATTCCCCGTAGCGAAGCACGGGTATTCAGCTAGTATATATATATATATATATATAGATGAAGATCCCCGAGAATATAAAGCAGTAATGAGGGTGACATCTACACAAGTGGAAATACTCTTAATTTTAAATTTAAGGTACCCGGTCTTACAAGCTACTGTCATTTCGCAATACCATATAAGTTAACACCTGAGTCTGCGAGCTGCTGCTTGTGGTGGGGGAAGGCGAGAGGTGATTAAAAACAAAAAAGTTGTAACTCGGAGGTACTGACCGACTCGCACATGACAGTAACTCGTATGATGCGGTCACACGGTGCGAGTATCTGCACTGCAGTAACTGACTAGGCCAGCTGGGATGCAGCTCGCCCTGTGTAACCAGGCCATAAGGCGGTTATGATAACAGTGAAATAAAGTAAAAGAAATCTAGATATTTTAACAAAAATTACATAAAAACTGAATTGTATTGAAAGAAAGGTGAATATTAAATAAAATTTAAACAAGAGTATTTTGCATTTTCAATAAAAACGTAAAGCGTATTTTAATAGTCAAAAATATTTTTCTTTTTACGATTGAAACAAATTGAAAGTAGACAGAATGCTTATTTCTGTAAACAATCCAAGCCACAAAAACTATAGCAAACAACTTTATTCCGCAGTGAAGTTAGTTAAAGCAAATCTGTTTGTAATGCTGAGTTGTTTCCGGTTATGGCTCTTTTATGAACAGAAGAAAAACAAGTTTTGCAGTGTCATTACTGGTGCAACATGTTCCATGTTCCTGAATAAATAGACATTCAAAGAAAGTGCTTTATCTCGATTCCGTTTTTACAACAACTTTATATTCTTACAAACATTTTTGTCTAGCTGGATTATCTTTAGTGTATAATAAATTCAAACTCATAATTTAAACTCACGATTCAAAGTAATGAAATCCCTAATTTCTTTTCTTATTATATTAAATTTATCCAACACAAAATGATTAGAAACTAATTTACACTACTTCGAAGTAGACAAATGTCATGGTGTAAACCCTTAATACTATGAAACTTTATAATCGGAGAAAACATTCTATATCCAATTTTTAAAATAGGTGTTTTAGAATACTAGTGTCTTAATTTTAGAAACAGTGTTTATGGTTCCAAACCTAAAAAGTTAAAACCGGATCCCTTACATTCAGCATCGCTCGTATTTATTAAACTTCAATTTTTATCCGCACATGAGCAATATTGCCGACACAAACTAAACACCTCGAATTTCATCAATTATGGTCTGCAATTTTTTAAATGTTCATTTTTATCTGCCCATGCTCTTTATAATTGCAATACATTTGTTTTACATATAAGATATTATATTGTCTTAATGATTGGATTCATTTGATAAAAGGATAAATTCCATTTTTGTTTATTTTAAGATAAAAAGAAGGAAACTTTAAAAGACTTAAACAATTTTGTTTTCAATATTATTAATAATATACTGAGTTGCGAGCTACGTTTCTGATAATTGCTCAGAGTGTGTGTAAAAGGATTTAAAGCTGTAACCATGCTTCTGCACAAATTCGGCTAGTTTTTTACAAAAAGAGCAAATACCAGATGCAATGCATAACCTAAAAACCATATTCAGTCATTTTTTACGTGTAGTACTATAGCAAACTACTGTATACAATAACAGTTCAATAATAGCAGCTGATAAGGTTTAAAAACATCATCAATTCCGAACAATTTTAGGTTAGGCCCAACCTAGAGGCTGATATAAATTATTAAAAAGTGTTTTTGAAATTAGATTTTCACTTGAAAGTTAAGGATACATTTTTTAAATTTAAATTGTGCAATATTGATGCACTTATGAACTCCGTAGAAAATACTAAAATTTTTCTATCGGAAATTTCGTTTCATTCGTTCACTCGTCTTCGGATGTATTAAAAGTTCAACCGAAAGCTGTAAGAAAATGTAACAAACATTTTGTTTATGTATTTTAAGTAAAAATGTGTATGTTTGTCTCGGGACTGTGTGAAGAGATGCAAGTAGTCTAACATAAATGCGGTGTTTAATATTTTAGAAATTGTTTGATCTAAATTGAGAGAACAAGAGGGCATTTTACATTTAAAGAATGTTAGTATATTTTAAATTGAATGTTTGATACCTTGACTATTTAAGATCATTAACTTAACTAATCCACAAGACCATATTTTTAATAATAAATTCTAACTAGAAGTATTGTTATATTAAATTTAAATCACATTACACATACTCCAAACTAATTGAATATTACAGTACTGTAGTCGAAGCTATTGAAGTCAAGCAATTAGCCTAGTTTATTTGAAGGAGGGAATAATTGATCATTAAACTACAAACCTATGTTGAAGTGAGGATAGTTATTATCCACCTGAAATTGTATTGAAGAGAAAACTTTAATAAAGTTGTGAGAGCAAACGCGATAAAATAATGGATGCATAGTGATAGATAATTGTGTTACCGAAGTTTAGATCATTTTCCTTCTTACACCGTCATCAATGTTGCCCGGTTGCTTAAAATTAAGTTACACGTGTTTAGTAGAGAAAGGGAAAGTGTAAACTATAATTTATTTTTATAATAATTAATGAGTGTATGGTTTGATATTAGATTATGTAAAGTGTATTAATATTATTATGTAAGTGAATTTGGAACTGACTTCTGATACAGATAAACCAATTGTTATCGCTATAATGTTCAACTAAAAGGCTGTTAAATAAATTTAATCAACATTAACATTTTGCATACTTCATATTTATTGCTGGTAGTTAAAAGCTGAACCTAATAAATGATTATAATTATAATTATTATTATAAAACAGCCTTATGTTGAACTCTAAATAATATAAAACCATGATTTGTGGACAAATGATTATAAACTTAAGGTTTCAAGATAGCAGCAAAGTTGTCTTTATGTGAACCAAAAAAAAATTATCAACTTCTTAATGTGATACAGACTATCATATATTTTCAATTAGAAGCATCCTATAGTAATTTGAACAAAAATAATCTAAAAATGATACCAATTCAAATTTTCATTAGTAAATTTGAAAAATGGTCGGTTGTAAACTACCTTAGTTATTTATGTACAGATTTGGAATAGATTTATAAAATCTACAGACTTTAATACTGTTTAAACTGACTTTTCATTCATTTCATTAGTTTCATTGGGTTTCAAGGGGCAAATTTTCTTTTATGTAATTTTTGAACTTATTATCTTGAACCTAAAGTATTAGATAACTTTCTTGTTTGTGCTTTCTTGGAAAACATTTAGATTTATAAGTTAGGCTAATATATCACAGAAAAATGTGAATTCTTTTTTGATACTCTTAAACCTATTTATTTGCTAAAACACATTCCGGCAACAATTACTAGAACTGGAGTTGAAGTGGCGCCGTTACACGTGCCTACAATAGGGGGTGGACAATAACTATTAGGGGTGAGACAGTTACATTTGATGTAGCTGTAGGAGCAGAAGTATTTTGTGACACAATTATTTAACAAAGATCTAATATATACAGAGAAAGATGAAAGTCAGGTATAATAATTATATCTCAGTTTCTATTCGACACAGGACGCGAAAAACGGAGTTGGATGGATTTTACACGGAATTGTCCAAAAGGTATTCCGACATTCAAATCCAAATATGCAATGTCCCAATTCATTGAATGCACACGATTTACAATTAGTTTTTTCAGAATGGACCAAGAAGATAATTAGTCTTACTTCAGTTCTATTTAAATTAATTGTAAACTATACTTTTTAGAATTTTACGGACGTGGTTTTCTATTTGTTTACAATTTTATTAATGACGAATTACTCATTGATTTGTCAAGAAATGTCTGATTTGACACGATCTATCTAGTCATAAGTATATGGATATTTCATTTAAAAATTAAATTTGAACCAAAATAAGACAGGCAATGAAAAATTTAATGATATCCAATGCGATATCTGGTAAGTAGGAATTATTTAATATTTAGATATCTATATCATATGCTTTTAGGTTAAAACTCGTTCAACATGTATATATATTTTTTAATAATCGTTTTTATTTAATTAATTCTTGGAAGCTTAAAACCCAAACTATCAATAACTATCTTGGGCTATTGGTCTAAACTATTCTTTAAATTCTATTATTGTTTATAAAGTTTGAACTACTGTTCAACTGTTAATTTACAATACTGATACTGAACTGCCTATTGATGTGTGGGAATAAGGAAACACGGATAGCACTGATACTGAAGTGTCAAGGAGGTGGTTAGTAAAAGGACTTGTTTAAAAGGACATTTAAAGTCCTTCAAATTGAATTCGTTAAAAATATATCATAATATTCCAATTTTACAAAAAATATTAGAAATTAAGAATTAAGATGAACTTTATTAAAAGTCTTTATTATCCGGTGAATGACTTCAGTCACAATCATGCTTTTGTTAAATAATGTGGTTTTATTAAAGAAACATATTGTTGAGTACGGCAGCCACAGTATACTACATCTGGTTAAATTATTGATTTACTGCGATGGTATATGTATGTTGTTGAGTATTGAAATTTCATATATGACTTTATAATAACTTCTTGTATGACCACACAGCTTTTTACACATACTAAATAAAGAGTAGAACCTGAATGAGTTACGAGCGAAGCTTATATAACTTTAGGTTTATATTTGTTTCTCAGTGTGGATGTCTTACCTTTACGTTATTTTAACTATATCAAATCTCCAAATAAAAAACATCATTAAAATACACTTTTTAAAACGTTTAAATGAAACTTGTTTCGTTTTGATTAATTTATTTAATCATTTACATCAAACACTTTCAATCAAATCACAAAAGAACTTCCTTCAAACGCATTTAGAATAGTGATTTGATTATACAAAAATGTACATCACACTCTTATACAAGTATAATTAACCTTTAAATAAAACCTAATTTAATACTAAAAAGGAACAAGAAACATTTCTTACGCTTAAATTTATTACATTTTTTTACAAATATCATTATTAGACCAATATACTCAAAATCAGACAACTCAATTTAAATAACAAGCAGATTCAAAACAGGAGGAAATGTACGACAATTGACATAAATACAACATTTTGTTTTTTATTTCATGAATATGCACTTAGTATACACAGGAGAAAACAAGAGAACATATTACAAAATCGGAAATCACTTATATCATAAAACAGTAAGATCATGCAAAATCTCACCTGCCGAGTAAAACGATCCAGACAATTGCCTAAGGTTGTTACAAAATTGTATAAAAGTCGCGTAATTTTGTGAATATGCTTTTTGGAAGCTTCATCAAAAATTTGGCACCAGCTTATGAAGGGAATTTACTGTAAAAATTTAACTTGTGCTCTCAGGCACGGTATTTACTAGCTTTCCTGACTTGCTTTGTGCTTTGGTTGTGTATATCCATATTCTGTTTGTTTTTTTTTAAGCTAAACAACTGAGTGGTTATTATTGCCAGAAATCAGAGAGAATTAATGTAATGCTCATAAATTAATGAAATAAATATATTGAGATACCACAAATCTCGCACAGATACGAATATTCAACATTTAATTTTGACACACTATTGAAACTAATTAGCATTAAAAATAAATAATATTATAGTTACATATTATAAACTAGTAGTTCTGTGAACAGTAGACCTCGCTCGTTAAAATAACAAATGTGGTTTTGAGCTTAGGTTAAAAATAGTGTGTCAGTAAGGAAGTAAGCACAAGGTTTAGCCAGCGAAACATTATTTTACAATTCCCGCGATTCCGGGATTTCTAGTTCTCGTTTTCTTTTTTTCTTTTCTTGAGCTTTAACTGCTAAAGATTTTCTTTTAGAGGCATTGTGTTTTATCTAGGTTAATAATGCGTAAGATAACTAAAAATATGAAGTTATAGAGGGAAAACATATAATTAAATATTTACATACTTAAATAACTAAAACTTAACAATGTATTTACATTTCCATAAATTCCATATCATATTCCAATATTAGAAATAATGAAAACAAACGATGTTAAAACGTCGTGATAGTGATCTCAACTTTATTCTCAACCCATGTATCAACACTTCCCATGGTGTCCAACGGTCATTTTTTGTATGTCCCTTTATCGCCTAGCGGTTTCATTTGTTTCATCTCATTTTGTAATTCAAGTAAAGCTAAGTCAAATACTTTTATAAAATTTACAAGTATTCAGTTTAATTCATTGATTTATTCTATACGCTTTCTTATCCCCTACACTTTCTTATTATTATATGCCATTTTTTGCAAAGGATATATTCCTGAATTACTATTCAAAACAGGCCTAGTTTTGTTAGAAGTCTTGTAGTAGGAACATTAAAACTGGTGTTTTCAAAATAAGAAATTTGAAATTGATAAATATTTTTATATAATTCTATTTAAAACTAAATTACGAAACGTTTTTACATTTATGAAAAAAATTACAATAATTTTTACTACTTTTTATGAAGGCCTAAAGTTTAACTTTTTCCTTTCGTTACTGAACATGCTAATAACTGATAAATGTTTCTTGATCTAATAACTTTGTTAATTTTAATTCAATCATTTTTTTACTGTCATATATGAATTCTTTAAACCTTTATCTACAAAAAAGCTATGCAACACTTTTGAATTGGTTGAGAATAAACGTATAAAAACATGGTTGAAATACAAAAAATTGGACGATTTTGAACAAATTTGAAGTTTACGGCCATTTTGTGAGCTTACCGTTTGAGATACGGAAAAACATCAAGGATACAATTTTGTTGAAAATCAAATTTTCTATTACCAAATTGTCTTTAGTTTTTAAATTCGACGGTGCGGCCGCAATTTTATTTTATTTAAGGGGTTAAAAATGAAAATGGAAAAAACCTTATATATACATGGCTCTGCCTAGGAACAAGGAACATTCATGCAAAAAATCATCAAAATCGGTCAAGGCATTTGACCGTAATCGTGAGATAGACACACAGACACACAGACGTACAGACACACAGACGAAATGATGAACAGTCGAGTTAAAACGGAGACCTCGCTTCGTTCGGTCAATAAATACAATAAGGATAAATAAAGTAGGACAAAACAACTAGTATTTTTATGTTACCAATCACATTCAAACGATAACACCATATTAAGGTTCTGGGTGTTATCACCCAGCATCGTCTGAATGCAATTACGTAGGCAAAACCGCTTAAGAACATGCTTTAATTTTCCACATTCCAAAAAAAGGTTTTTGTTGAAAAGAAAGTTTCGGCAATAGAACAAAGTGGTGGATCCCCATGACGTATGTGTTAACACAGAATGGCCGAATTGTGTCCATATTGTGGGATGTAAATATGCGAAAGTGTAAACACTCTGAGTTTCTTGATAGATTTTTCACAGCTTTGTTTTTTTTTTTTTTTTTTTTTAACTATAGGGTCCATTTTTGCAGGAAGAATACTCTATTTATTTTCTAACGTGATGATTTCCCCCAAAAAGAATTTCTTAGTTAAAAAAATAGCATACAAACCCATAATAGGATATCGAAGTACACCACAGTATACCTTCAAATTGATCAGTACATATATACCTGAGCTAATTTTGGAGCTAATACTGCTAATATGGACATTCCAGTTCAAAGTTTTATTAATAATTATAAGACTCACAATATTACTAATTATTGCACTTTTTTAAGTAACTAGGCCTATTACCTAGCACGACTCTTGGTATCCGATTTGAAATATGCTTTCTTCTGAAGAATTTATTTATTTATTGGTTTATATTACGTGTAAAATTATAACTTAAAATTAATTAATACTCAGTTTTTAAAAATATCCTCAAACTCATTTCAAATTATTATTTTAAAATGTATTAAGTTCGAGAATATTTCAAAGTTATGAAAACACCGTCACAATTGTATTTATTTCCCTAAGGATGAATTAAAAAGTCATCGTTTAAAGAATGCACTGTAATTAATTAGTTTTAATAAACTTGTATCCTCCAACAGTTTCTGTTGCAATTGGTTAAATTATTAATGATGAGAAGGAAAGAGATCGTTATAAATTTCGCAGGTCGAGCAAAGTTGTGAATACACTTCCGTTTGGTTTTTAACTACTTCCACCGTTCCATATTTATTAAAAGAAATTCTGCTTTTCTCTTGACATTACGTTGGTATAAGACAATATTTTTACTGTTTAATAAATATAAGTATGGTACCTCCATCATTTCTTTCTTATTGAGAAACACACTTTATGTACATTATGAAATCATTTAATTTGGTGTTATTTAATATCAATTCGATTACAAATTTGACTTAATTGCATTGAAAAAAATGTCAGTATCACTAAATAATATAAAATTTACTTTCAAATTTTTTTAACATTCCACTTTTTATTTATATTTTAAGTTTATTAATGTTTTATCATATCTTACCTTGGTAATTTTATTACAAAATAATTCGACCACACAGCTGGGCCGCTGACGTGAGTTGAGCAAATTTCCAAAATTAACTTTATATGCCTATGTTTTAGGGTTTCAACCAACAATTTCGGAAATATCTACTCACGAAGGCGTTGAACAGCTGTCTGTGTGTACGCAATATATTAGTAGAATTTGTTTGCGCCGAGTGGCCTCGCGAGTTTGCACCACTGGGCTTCGAACCGGGTACTTTTATGGTATTTTACGTTTTGATTGATTTTGGGGGAACCAAGCGAGCTATAAGGTCGCGTAAAAAAACAAAATGTGCAGAATAACATCCTACATTTATATTTCTAGAAAAAACTCTAAAACAATTTCATTCTCGTTGTAAAAATCTCAAAAAATAGTTACTTGAAGTCAAAAAACGTCAAATACGGTTGTTGGATTTTTTCTAACGAACTCGTCCGAGCGACATATAGAACAAACGTGTGTACCAAATTTGTACAAAATCGGACTTAAAATGCGGCCGCTAGAGTGCGAACAAATATATACATATATGATTTTTAATGACACCCCAAAACGTGTTCTGGGGACCATGATCGGTGCTCATTTTCTACTCCCAAACTTGGGTCTTAGCATAAGGGCCACTGCATAGCTCATTTTTCCTATGGAAATTCGCTAAAAAGGGCTAAACAATAGTAGGTTAGTTTAAAAGGGCGAATCTCGGATAGAGGATGAATTTTTTTAAGGCGAAAACCTGATTGGTTATTATCTCATGAAAATCGGAAAGCATTTATATAATGCTCATAAATTAATACAATAAATAGAGACACCGAAAATCACAGAGAGATCGAGGATGAGATAGAAAAACAATTTTCAAAAGGATCAAAGTCATTGGATGTGTTTTATGTATTTCATGTGTTTGTTTTTATGGAAACTAAAATAGATGCAAAATCCCTACAAGATGGAATTAAATTATAATTCAAAAAATAACATTAAATCTTAGTATTCCCTTGGATACTAAGTCTCTTGTTACATCTCTACGTTGTTTTTTCTCACAACTACGTCTTACAAATTTTAAAATGTTTTCCTGCTATTACAAGATTGTATAGTAACTAGACTCAATAAAATTACACATTTATTTAAATGAACCATCAGTAAAAATATTGTAAATAATATAAATACAAATAGTTCCTAATATTAAAAGATAAAATTATAACATACTTGTTTTCGTCATAATATTAAAAGAGTCTTAGTTTTTCTCCAGAATACTGTGTAAAATATACAAAAGGCAAGAACCAACATTATTGTATATAGCTGTTGTTTATCATATAAATCTATAAAGTTAAATCATATAACGTTTTAGGACAGTGGAGTGAAAGGTGTTAGGTGATAATTTTAAATTATAAATGTATATTATAATACAAAAGATAGACCATATTTGTAATCCGTTCCGTTTTTGTCAGAAATGAATAAATTCATATAATTATTATGCACAACAAAAATAATTATGTTAAAAATATCAACTCAACTCAAAAATATGTTTGCAATCAATAAATCTTCGTATTAAAATTTCGGGAAATTTTACACACGAAATGATAATTTCCTAAGTATTCTAGATATATATCTAAACATTTTTAAACTTAATACTTCCAAAAATGGTTCATGTTTTTTTTACTCAGTGAAAAGGTAAATTTATAAATATTTAAAGGAAGTGAATATTATATTTTGTATTAATAAGTACAGATTATGGTGACGGATTTTAAGATTTGCATAATATAATATTACATTTTGTACGGTGGTAAATGAATGAAATAAAAGATTGAGCAACAAATTGACTGAGTGGCTAAAGGCATTAACTTGGATTTACATCTGCGAGATAGCGAGTTTTCTGACCGACAGTAAAAATTACTAAATGTTAATAGGAGGGCGAACAGTATGTACCACTAGTCCCGCAAATAATTGTGTTTAGAGTACCGCCAATACAATTTGCAGGTCTAAACTTGCTTCCTGAGCAACTTGAGATTTATCCCTGACAAATGAAAAGGGGCAGCAGAGGCAATGTGATTACAAGTTTTTAATGTTCATTTAGATTTTGTACTTTTCATCGCTCATCTTTCATGACTGTTATTCTACGGAATCAGAATTAGTTAATTCCGTTGATGTTACTGTATATGTTTGCTCGGAGATCAAAACCATAGTTTTAAAGATAAAACTATTTTTGTGATACAAATAACGAAATACTTGGAAACGTTAAAAATAAATCAAAGGGATGGCTATTGAGAGTGTTATTTTCTGTCCGGAGTGTCAAAGGGAATCATTACGATATTCTATAAAACCGCCAGTAAGCTGGTAAAGCTTCGTTCTTACAAAAACGCAGTACAAGATAAAGTTATTCGGATATGTACTCAAACATAATCTTTACATTCAAAAGTGGATCCATTGTTTATTTAGGTTCTAAATCAAACCAGATTTGACTTTGTTTCTTGAAAAAGTGTCTTCTCAATATAACTGAAATGTTAAAAAAAATTGTAAAGAGAATTTTCGACTGAAGGTGTACCTTTTCTGTAAATGTTATTCAATTTGTTTGTGCTTATAATTATTAGTAAATAAACTGTTTTCATGATTATTACAATATACAACAATATCACTCCATGAATAGTTTTAAAAAATTATGTTAATTTTGTATATTACTTCTTATGCTATGAAATTATCAGAAACATTACTTGAAAATGTTTTTTCTTTTGTTCAAATGTTCTGCCGGGGTTTTTGCATACATATTCAACAAATAAATAAATTTAGTGTAGTTATTATTCAAATATAATTAATTGATAATTACCTGCCATTCTTGCTTGTGTTTTTTCGTCAATCTTATACCATGACGGCCGTTTCAACTATTCATTCAGTCATTGTCAAATGTTGCGGTTCGCGCACTCGGGACGTTGCTATAAACATTAAATTAAATCACTACACATATATACAAAAGACACTACAATGTACATTGAACACATATAAATTAACATTTAACGTCTAATATACCCAATTAGACTCCTCGTTAACTTCATGAACGCCCCTTCATACAGAATATCTAAAACATTAGATAGAATAATAAGAAAGACCATAACATTCAGTGAGAGTGACAGCATCAAAAACCACTTAGATTTATTTGGTAAACAGAATAAAGAATGTTAATACAACCAACAATACCAAACTGGCATCATTTGATATCACCAACATGTACGCGAACATCTCCATAAATTAAACAATATCAATATTGGAAAGCAATTTACGTGCTAACAAAAAATTGATGAACTCTAATCCATCTAGTTAACGTCTGTTTAACCCAGAACTATTTTGCTTTCAACGAAAATTTTTATATCCAACAACATGGTTTGACAATGGGTTCGCCACTTTCCGGCATAATGGCCGAAATATTCTTAAATAACATCGAAACCACATATATCATGACACCAGCCAACAAATACTTCAATAAAATACAGTACTATTACAGATATGTTGACGATATAATATGTTTGTTTAACGGCACAATTAGACAAATAAACTTAATGATGAATTATCTAAACTCAATACATTCCAATTTGCAATTTACTCAGGAGATCGAATCTGACCAGGGCTTAAACTTTTTAGACCTCAGCCTAATGAAATCACAACAAGGGCACAAATTCAAAATATACAGGAAGCCTAGCCAAACCAATCATACTATCTACGCCACTTCTAATCATCCCATATAGTCCAGTAGACAGAGCAAAAAAGTGGGGTCTGCTGGAAAAAATTCCGAAGTTAATGAAATTTTTACAGGTTGTTCGGGGGTACTGTGGGATGACTTTGTCAAGTTTTCTAACTCGAGGACCCTGTGCTAATTTTGGGGGGGGCCGAAAAACTTCAAAATTTTCGGACTTTTGTCGGTTTTTCGCTTATAACTTCTAAACTAAGCGGTTTTCGACCAAAACATTTGTTTTCAAAGTTGTAGAACAGTAAATTTGCTAGAATTTTGTATCCTTAAACTTCTTCTTAAACCTAATATTAACCGAGATACAGCCGATAAAAGTTAGAGAGATTTTCTCAAAATGGCAAAAATTGGGCAAAACCTTCGTTTTTGGTCCTTTAACTAGCAATTACCATCAGTTCTCGTTTTTGGTCCTCTAACTAGCAATTACCATCAGTTCTATGGTAATTATGGTAATCACTCATCAATATCGACATGTTGGAACACGCGGGGGGGGGGGTTCGTCTGAGTGGTGCAGACATCTTTAACCCTACAACCGGCAGACTACACTATAGTGCAGTCACTCCGTGCCGCGACAATACATTTGTAACGCGTGATTGTATGAAATATTTCAACCTCTAAAAATTTTCCAATCTCAAAAAAAAACAAATACCATTGGAAAGGTAATATTTCAAACTTTAATTTTTGTATGTACAATTTCTTTCTAAATGTATATTTGCTTGTGTAATCATCGTTTAGAAATTTTAATTTTCGAAACCGCTGATGCGCGTGACAAAACTCGGTGAAACAAATCACTTTTTGTCACATTTCTAAATCGTATAATGGTATGAACCTGTTTCGAACAGAATAACAGTATACCATTGAATTCGTAAACATCTGGTCTTGAAAAATCTGCCTTCCAAATTTTCGTCTTTCTTATAATTTTAATGTTATGGTATGCTTATGCCAGAGCAGTTCGCGGGCATAGCCTTGCATACGCAGCCTTAGGTGGACTCATCATTGATCTGTTGCGGGTTGGAAGAAGGAGAGCTGTTTGCGCTGGACACCGTTATTATGCTTCTTACAATTCGAGAATTGATGCAGAGGACCTTTCACTAAAAAGTGTGACGAAAAGCTGTCCAGTCTTCTGAAGACTATTGAGTACCAACTGCAGAACTTTGGATTCAATATTTCCGTATGTGAACTTTCATGAAAAACTTCATCAGAGCTGAAAGGACAGGTGACTGGAAACTACTCCCACAGAAAATGTAATATCATTGATGGAGGGTTCCTGCTACATAGGGTGGTTTGGACGAAGTCAAGCGAAGCAACATTCCAGGTAGTCTGCCAAAACTACGTGGACTACATCAAAAGGCACTTTGGGAGCAATGCCATAGTGGTTTTTGATGGTTATCTTAGTGGGATAATCTACCAAAGTACCAAGGCAGTAGAACGTTATCGGCGTTCCTTGCTGAACCCCTCTACTAAGTTTGTGTTCTCCAAGACAACAGTAGTCAGCATCATCACGCAGGAAAACATTTATCTCCAACGACACAAACAAGATGAATTTCATAACGATGCTGAAGGGTGAGCCAAGGGGATCCAAGTCAAGCAGGCAGTAGAAGACGCTGATGTGCTGATCGTACAGACTGGTGTCTCAGTTGCCGAGGATTACGACAGTGTCGTCATTACAGGGGAGGACATTGATCTTCTGGTGCTGCTGAATGCTTTGGGGGTTTTCAAAGAAAAACGGCTACTTCCAAAAGAGTTGGAAGGGTAAAACCCCAACCGTCCTTTATTCCATACAATCACGCGTTACAAATGTATTGTCGCGGCACGGAGTGACTACACTATTAATAGTGTAGTCTGCCGGTTGTAGGGTTAAAGAGGTCTGCACCACTCAGAGGAACCCCCCCCCCTCCGTGTGTTCCACCATGTCGATATTGATGAGTGATTACCATAATTACCGTAGAACTGATGGTAATTGATAGTAAGAGGGCGAAAAACGAAGGTTTTGTGCCAATTTTTGCCATTTTGAGAAAATCTCTCTAACTTTGATTGGCTGTATCTCGGTTAATATTAGATTTAAGAAGAAGTTTAAGGATACAAAATTGTAGAAAATTTACTGCTCTTCAACTTTAAAAATAAATGTTTTGGTCTAAAACCGCTTAGTTTAGAAGTTATAAGCGAAAAACCGACAAAAGCCCGAAAATTTTGAAGTTTTTCGGCCCCGACACCACTTCAGCACCCTTTGGAATCAATATCAATTATATTCTTTAACTAATTCTTGGTTATTATTAATTGATTTAAACAACCTGATCTATGTTTATTGAGGTTCAAGATTATGGGTTGGCAGTAAATACAGTAGTAGGGTGATAACCTGCCACAACATTGAAATAACTACACTTCATAAAAAGAGGCACTTGGTCAGCGGAAACCCACACCCTCCCCTCCCCTTCCCTCCCCCTCCCCCCGTGTTCCAGCATGTCGATATTGATGAGTGATTACCATAATTACCATAGAACTGATGGTAATTGCTAGTTAGAGGACCAAAAACGAAGGTTTTGGCCAATTTTTGCCATTTTGAGAAAATCTCTCTAACTTTCATCGGCTGTATCTCGGTTAATATTAGGTTTAAGAAGAAGTTTAAGGATACAAAATTCTAGAAAATTTACTGTTCTACAACTTTGAAAATAAATGTTTTGGTCGAAAACCGCTTAGTTTAGAAGTTAT
>JAGFPH010001171.1:123229-166399 GCA_018207615.1 Philaenus spumarius
ACTCCGGTTGTAACCTCCTGGTTACGCCTATGTTTGGTGCTTAGCTCTTGAGAACTTCAAAGTAAATGGTAGTTAATAGGATTCGAACTCTACCTGATGTAGGCGGAGCCGGAAAAGAGTTTTTTATTAGTACTCAGCCCCAACAGTCATAACCGCACAACCAACTTGAACATACAAATCTACCTAACAGGTCCTAAGACAAACAATTAGTGTATTCAGTTATTTCTGAAAACATAAAGAGATAATTGCTTTTAATGCATTTTAACTTTGACTAATTATATTGATAAGCACATTCAGCCCGTAAAACCTAAAACTTTCAGACACACATTTATATTTTTAATAGTTTCTCAAAAAATCTCTATTGAGTAAAAACTTCCTGTCATTCACGCAAAAACTATGGCTCTTCTCCGTCAGGATCTAGGTCACCGATACTCCCACCACCCTAACCCGATCCAATTGCCTCTGTCTATTCGTTAATCGTCATTTCCGCGAAGATATCAGAGGATACAATAATCTGTTTACAAAGCTAGGACCCTGCTTACTTCGCCACCAACCCCCGCAGCAACTTGCAACGAAGCAAACGCAAACAGAGTATTGTATATTCTGATATTTTCACGGAAATTAAGATTTATTAGGACAGAGATTTTTGTAATTGTAAACAGAATAACAGAGAGTTAACAATAAACTCTCTTAGAATTACAAGTATTACCGTACTTTAAACTTTGTGAGAGTATGAGCTAGTATCCTACAAGTACTCTTTTGTCTTACGATTGTTTTGTAGGAAGCACATTCAGATTGTAAAACGAATTCTAGCCTTCTTTTGGAGCTGTTAATACATGTTTGACAAACCTAAAATAATTCTTTTGGAATTTTATGTCGATGTCTTTGTACAATATAAAAGTTTAAAATACTTTGTGAATTGAAAGAATAATTAAGTTAATGGAAAGTCATCCACAACGTTTAAATTAAAATAATAAATCAAGAAATTTCATAAAACCTAATATTCAATGAGACGTTTAAATGTGAATATCTTCAAAACGATTTAATATATCAATGCACAGTTCACCATTTGGACCTTGGCTTGCCATTTCGCATAGAAATCATGTGTCACTTTATAATACATATATTATTTTCGTAATACTATCTCGCTACTACATAACAAATTTCATGTAATTCACGCAAAAACTCTGGCCCTACTGCGCATGAGTAAATATCTAGGTCAAGGCTACCCGCACCATAAACACAAATCCCAGAGCGTCCATCTTCTCGGGTCACTGTACCTCTCCTAATCCATACTTAATTGTTTTATTGTTATGGTCATGTAGTATAGAATGCACATGTCTGTACTAATAATCAGATTATGATTATCATTATATATCAACAATGAGACGACCAAGATTATTTTGTGAAAATCCTGAGTGGTTATCATTGCCTGAAAATCGGAGAAAATTTATATAATGCTAATAAATTAATAAAATAATTTGAGATACCAAAAGTTAAACACAGATACGAAAATTCAACATTTAATTTTGACACACCATTGAAAACTAGTTGGTAAAAGCATTGAATAATACATAATAATAATAAATAAAATAATAATAGTATATAATAAATAAATACAATAAGGATAAATAAAATAGGACAAAACGACAGTTAACTTTAAGTTTTACCAATCACATTGAAACGATGGAGAAATGCTAACACCATATTAATGTTCTGGATATCATCATCCAACATCCACAACCTCTTACAAACATGCTTTAATTTTCCACACTCTAAAAGAAGGTGCTTGATAGAAATAAAATTAGTACAGTAAGGGCAGATGTACAATCACCTGTCGAGGCTGATAAGAGTCCGTCATTAAGAAAAAATAAATCCAGATTAGATCAAACCTGCAGTTGAGGAACCCCACGAATAGTTGTGTGCATTGAAATCGCCAAGCAAATAAATCGCAGCAGGTAACTGGTATATGAAACCTATAAGTCGTTATTTCAAAAGGTATAGTTTTTGACAGGTATCGGCTGCATATTGTAAAGTTTTTTAGAAACAACGACTCGAATTGCTACTGCTTGTAATGGTTTACCATCCACAGAGTTGTGAGCTATAACAGCAAAATGCCTACACAATCTATTACTCTCTCTTCTGTAACAAAATCTGATCTGAAAACTTAAAAATAAAAATAAAAAACTTATCCACTTAAAAATAAGGAATGTGTGTTGTGAAGTTGTGTCTCATGGAGGCAGACAAATAGAGGAGACGTGTCTCGCACAAGAAATTTCAATCTTCCATGTGACTCCTTAGTCCAGTAAAAATAGGCCAAAATACTCCAAAAGCTTAACCCGGTGCAGGTTAACCGATATTTATGATTTTTTTTTATTTGTTCGTCTTGGTACGTAGATTAAAGTTTAAAAACAATTTTTGTGCTCTTCGTTCTTTTCTTTCGGAAATGAACCGAAAAAATCTAAAATTTTCCAAACAAATTTCAAATTTTGGACAATTTGTAATATATTTAAGTAAAATTTTGTATAGTAAGTTAAAAGCGTATTTTTAACTTAAATACCAAGACTCAAGTTGGTAACTTAAAAATTGGATGAGCTAGAGCCATCAGACACTTATCAACGAGCCTCACGATGTTTTGCTTACCGAACGTTGCAGCGCATTTCAATCTGTTCCAGTTTCTTCAATTTTTGGAATATCAACATCAAATTTGTTTTACAAGTTAAATACACCAGAATAAATATTCTCAGTATGTATTAACTATTTTGTCCATGTACTTTTTAAAAGCGAGGCGCTTAAAGATAGTCGTCTGTTTGACCTATCTCGTTTTAACTCCGACACCTTTGGATTTAGCGACTCCATTTTTTACATTTTTGAACATATAATTTTAAAAATCGGTAGGCCACAGAAGTTAAAAACTGTAAAAATTGTTTTTTACTGTATCTATTTTAAAAACGATATTTAGAAAATTGACTAATCTGCAGCCGCTCAACTCAAGCGTTTTGACGAAAAATCTAAAAAGGTCTAAAATTATATTTTTTTAAGTGACTTGTGTTTTAAAATTAAATAAAAAAGGTTTATACTCCTTCATCTTGTTTGAATCTATATGTTTATCTTGTAAAAAAGGTTTTAGGCTGATATTTTTAAAATTTTCTAAACTGTAGCCGTTTAAAATGAGTTTTTGGGTCCGGTACTCCTAAAATCGCGATTCCCATTGATAATTCAAGTGGTTCTAGATTGGGTAATTTTCAAGATAACAAGCTTAAACTAAGTATATAAGTGTAATATATATATTTTAACTTCTATGTCGAGTTTGAATTCGATATATTAAAATTCAGCCCATTTAGACACGCTACACATATGAATGAGATTTCCACTTTATGTCATTTCTGCCGTATTATTTTTGTAGCAATATTTCTAATTTTAGTGAATACAAATATTTTTTTACTAAAAATACATTGTTGTTTATACTTTTTAACATAATTTATTTTAAACAAATTTTTCAGCAAATAAATGGTGTAAAATGCTCGTTAAAATAGACACTTTAAAAAACGATTTTATTGAATAAAAAATAAAGGTGGGAAGAGCACACAAAAAATGTTTTTAACTTTTTTCCACTCTTCGAGACGAACAATTTTTTTTTAAACTGACAAAATCGGTTAACCTGCACTGGGTTTTCACAAAAATTTATATTTTTACTGTACTACCTAATGCCATTTAAATTCCGCTGAACCACATTCATATTTTGATTTATGAACATAAATAATATCAATAATGATTTGAACAGTAGATATTTTCACATAATTAAATAAATATAATATTTATATAATAAAATAAATATTAAAAGGGATTTGGTCGCTTCATTTACCTGCCCTGAAGCAGGTCGTTGAGGGTCTTTTCGTTGTCGTTGAGGGTGGTGGACGACAAAGAGCAGGACTATTAGATGGGTTAGTAGGAAGAAGACCTCCTTTTTAAATATTTACTTTTTGTGTAACAAGTTTCCTTCTAAAAGGTTCAGGTCTTCTTCCTGTTACTATGGAAAGACAAGTATTCAATTTTTAAGATAATGATTTATCCAGGGTGACCGCCCCCACAATTAGGAAATTTTTTACTGCATGGCAGCATGGTTCTTAGTACATGTAGAACTTATGTGTTCAAACTATTTACACTTAAAATATCGTTGATTGTTTGGGACATAAGGTCTAACAGAAAGACGGTAGAAACCTGCATATATATGATCTGGCAATGAACTTAAGCCAAAGGATAAAATTAAAGATGCAGTTGTTTTTCTCTCCATTTTCGTTGCGCATTATGAGAATGACATGAAGAACTGACTGACAGCTAATTCGCTCTTTATTTCCTCCAAACTATTTACGATCAAATCTTTACAAGGAATAACTGCGTTTGAACATTCAAAGATCTTAAAGGTTCTACAGATACCTGAACTATGTCGTAGAAATAGGTTATCAGGTAATGTGTCTCTAAGTTGGTTTCCACTAAAAGAGGGTAATTCTATAATTTAGTAATGGAAATTAGTTGGCCCACTGCAGTTAATAACAAAGGGTTATCTTCAATAAATACGATTCTTTTTTTGGCATGGGAAAAATTTGGGAGCAGGCAACTCAGATAGAACTTGGATAGTCCAAGATAAGAGTTGACAGAGAAAGAGGCTGAAGAAACTAAAATCCAAATCAAAGAACAAAATAAAATTTGGCAATAAAAACATCATATATAGCAAACCAAGAAAGAAAATCGTACAACAGAGAACAAGGAAAACACCATTTTCAAACTTAACAAAAGTTAAAAAAGATTACAATGTTATCCAACAAAAAAACAGAAATTAATGTTAGGTCTTTAAACATCTGCTCAAGAAATTAAGTATTTATATTCTGGTGATGCGAAAAAAATGTCTTTTCTGTGAAGCTTTGACATTTGTTTCCGAAGCATCGAGATCGAAACAGTTACTATCATCAAGGAAAAATTATGTTGCCGAAAAGTGATAATTATCCAGAAGAAGTCAAACAACTTTTATTAGAGACTGAAAACAAAATCATAATTTCTTTGATAACATTAGATTATACAATAATCTGTCTGCATTTGTTTCCCCGCGAGTATATATGGGGGGGGGGAGACCAGAATAGCCGCACCCTTTATTCTGTATTTTATAAACAAAGTCCTAAACTCTTGGATATTTTTAATTGAAGCTATATTTATCTTTAATAAAGGCATTTTTTGATCCACCGAATGAAAAACGCATTTACAATCATTACTTCTTTGATTTATTTTTAACGTTTCCGACTAAAGCGTAAAAGGTTGGTTTTCAAATGAAAAAGTACTACGTATAAAGAGAAGCTTTTGAACTCTACATTTACTATTTCATTAATGAGTTAATTTCCAATTCCGTTTTTTGTTTCCATTACAGACCCGTACTGTTGGCTAATGGTACGTTAAATAAATCGTTGGAGAATAAATAAATGATGAGTTTGAGGATTTGTGGTGTATGTTAGTTGTTAGAACCTTCATGTTGTAACTGCGAGTGTGGATTTTTATTTTACCGTCGGAATTGTGTAAAAACAAGCCTACAATAAGTTTTTAAATGGTTTGATCTGTTAAAATCTCCCTAACTTATGTTTGTAGATATTCCGTCCAATTTTTAAACGACGTAAACCTACAATATAATTCAGTTAACGAAAAATCTATTTCCTATTTATGTGTAAAGTCCTTCATTTGTTTGCTTGAAACTGAAAAGAGAGAGAAAGACGTGGAGAGACAGAGAGAAAATTTATATATGGTTAGTCCACAGCTTATTTTACGATTCTGTTCTTTCTAAGATTGTACTATTTTTATTTAAGATTACGTAAGAATGGTACACATAATCTTAAAACATGTTGAGGTCCTATACAAATAACAAACGGTAATTAAAATATTATTACTTGCTATGCTAAATAGGAACTGTAGAACATGGATCAAGGTTGTGCTGTTTGAAAGGTGGCTTCCCATGGTGCGTGACTACAGATTACAAGGCTGTAGCCAGGGAGAGGGTTAGGGGGGTCAAAACCCCCAACCAAAATACCGAAATTCAGCAGTAAAAATTAATACTAGGTTTAAAAAGTGCAAGTTAAATTATAAAATAGACAACACAACAGAGGATCCAACAACATATTTTACATCATTGTGCATTGCATGCATATAATATATTTAGATTTGCTTGATTAAACTACAACGTACAATACACATACACATGGATGCAGTAGGTTACAGCCTTACTATCTTGTGAGTTGTGAGCTTGATCTGATCTATTAAACAAGAAAAGTATGAAGGTTGAACAAAAATACTTTACTCTAACAAAACAAAATCATTCATCAGCCTTACATACTAAAGTATTTTACATGGGTAACTATATCAAAATTTTGAAAATAAGCATGGAAATTGGTGTTTAACACGTTCACTGCTATGCAAATTTCGTATTTCCTATGCTAGGAGCTGACCTTTTATTTTTTAAATTTATAGCCAAAATGATTAGAAATTACTTTATTTTTTATTTTTGAACCTTTCTATGTAATAATCACTAATATTTTAAAGGGGTCGCACATGTGCGTCCATAACACATAGGCTCAAAATTGGCTTGCGGGTCATCTAGAACCAACAATTTACGACTTCATTTTTTTTTTTTTTTTTTTTTTTTTTTGAGGGGCATCATTCTTGTACTGCGGGGGCCCAATCAATGCAGTTACACCACTGACAATGTATCGACCTAAAGTGACCCAACCTGAAGCGACAATACCGACGATGACAGAAAAAGGAGAAATAAGGATAGTAGGAAATAAGACTGTAGCAGAAGGTGAATTGATTTTGTCTACTAGCAGGTACCAATGGCTCGCTGATATAAATAAACGAATGAAAGTAATGTAGTGTAGATGTTGAGCCTTACCATTACACCCAATTTTAAAAAAACATTTCAGATCGAAGTTTCCTGGTCTAAAAACCATAGTGAGTTTCTTCCAAATCGATCTTTGTTTCCCATTCAGGTCTACATGCATATAGATATGCGTCAGTAGGTGCTAAAAGTCACGTTTTCAGACAGTTGCTCAAAACTCCCGAACAAACATTTTTTTTGAGGTTAAAAAAATTTCAAATCAAGCAAATGGATTTTCTTTCTTGTACATCACATGACATAGACGTACCGAATTCCAGCTCTCTGCTTTAAGAGGAAGTAAAATAATGAATGTTTTCTTGTTGTGATATCGGTATACCCGTTTTCATCCTTTATAATAATCAAAATACGAAGACCTTACTTGTTTATGTATCGCTTGAAAAACAAATATGCAGAATATCGGCTCTCTGTACACACAGGAATTAAAGGTGTATTTTTTTGCAGTTATCCCAATTTTAACCTCTTAAATATAATTAATCGATTCAATGTTTACGTCATTACCTTCCTGTTGTGCCAATAAGCCCAATCAATAAGCCACAATTGATCCCGATCCGTCAAACCATCTGGCCGTGCTTGGCGAACACACATACAAACTGGATCGTACGCAAAGTGTTATTTCGTCTTTAAAAAAAATATAAATACCTAATAAATTGAAATCATAAAGTTGTATTATAGAAATTTTTAATTTGAAATTACATGACACTTCCAGTTTTTTATGTGGTAAATTCTGAAACATGGTGCAACACAAAGACCTACTCTGCAGTCTGGACACCAGTACCTGCTCTCCTTTCTGATACCTTTATCGTAGTAAACCTTACACTTTCTGGTAACATTGGTTTTGGCAGCAGTACTGGGGATATAATCAGGAAAATGCATTTCTACAAGTAAAGTTAGTGTGGGTTTCGTAGGTAGGACAATCAAATTTTATTCAACCAATTTTTCTACCAAATCAATTAAAAAGTGCAATCGGTCTAGTTTACCATCGTATTTTTTATAAAGACAATAACTATTTAGGCAAACTAAATCTCATAAGTATAGGCAAATTTTGGAATAATATTTTTTAACCCTTTCTCGAGCAATCCGGTAAGCTTTGATTTGTCTATTAGGCCAACACGACTGTAGGTTAAAGTGAAATTAAAACATTTAAATTTCCAAAGAAATAACAAAACCAAGTGTAATTTTATATTCTATTAAAAATGTAAGACATGCAACTCTTTAGAACAACAAAACATTTTATTTAGATAATATAAAAAGTTAAATTAGTCTGTCTTATGTGATGAATAGAAAGTAATAAATGAAGGAAAATGTGGGAACTGTGGGTGGTTCTCTAGCATGTTTTGATTGCAATTTAATTGGGTGCAATTAAATTGGTTAGGGTGCATATTGTAGGATACTGAACTCCACGTTTTATTCATGCCTGACCAAACTAATGTACCCTTCCTAAATTAATGAGCATGAAAGCAAATCCAATTGCTGCCAAAACCATACAACCATAATTCGGAGAAACAGTAAAGTTATAATAGATAAATTACTTAGTCTTGAAGCAAATTGAAAGATTTACTAAAGGTAATTCTTTTTAACTCTAGTGGCTGACAAATTATTGTGATTTGATGGAATGCTCAAAATTCTACTTTTATGGCTTATAAAATTATGCAAGTTCTAAACTCTAGAATATCCATGATGAAAATATTATCAATGGTGGTTAAAGATCTTCAGCAATGTTCTATAAAGTTGTGAAACAATGTTTGCCATTACTACAACTATATAAGAAATGCAAAACAAAACCGAGCCTGGGTCTGACTGAAAAATAAAAAATGTCTACTATATATATATAAAACAAATTCTAAATGTTTTAAAAGTATATAAAAAAATCTTCTATTACAGTTAGGTTCCATGACAAAACTGTTATTTTAACATCCATCCAAAATAATTGTAAAACAGAACTATCTTAAAAGAGTTTGAATTAGCTTTTTCTCAAAATATCAAAAGGTACCTAAAACAATTTCTCATAAATTAAAATGTAGACATATTCATTTATTTCTTGTATTGACAAGTTATAACGACATGGAATTGGAACGTAAAATAATTAAACAATTATGGATAAGTATACGTCATTTATTTCTTATTAAAACACTTTAAGAAGTATTAATTATCTCGAAAGGTGGTATCAGAGAATATTAAAATGTAAATGTCAAATAGTTAGAAATTCAATTTTAACAAGCATAAAAATAGAAGAAAACAAAACCACAACACAAATTACTTTTTTATAAAGTAATAATGTTGGAAAGGGCGAGAAAAGTAAGTTTCAGCTACATTGTGTTATTAATTGTGATAACTAAACTCTATCAGCAGCAATTCTATGGTTCCGAATCTTAGAACGATAATACGGAACATTTATAGGATCACTTGTTTGCCCTCTGTATGTTTTGTAATTTTTCTCAAAACGGATGAGATATTACAACACAATTTGTCACAGTTCTAAAAAATGCTTACCCACAACATACCAATAATAAGAAATTAATAAATATTTCACTATGAATTATGGAGAAATAAGTTTGGTAAACCAAAAATTGAATTATGACTTGGTAGTACACATTTTATCCTTTGAACGTGCTTTATTATAAGGCAATTAATTAATGCAAAATAATTTTAAAGCATTTTGTAAGTTTTTAGACATCCAAAATTTTTGCTCAAGACCCACATTCTCCCGCTCTATTTTCAAAAATATTGCAGTTAAAATTTGAAAATAATAGGTGTGTTACTCAGGTTTCAGAAAAGTTAATCTAAACTTTTGTTAAAAAGTTAATTTTCTTCATGCTGAAGGTACGTCATAATACTTGATTTGGGAATTTCTTTCACTTGTCAACAATATATAATTTATTTTCATCATGGTTATTGTTATTTAGATGGTAAGTTTAAGTATAAGACATGTTAGTGCATTGTTGTTATTAATACTGGTTGACAGAACATAACATAACTGCTTAACATAATAACATAACAGTGGGATTATTATAATTTTCTTTGTTATATTATAGAATACATGTTTTTAAAGTTTAAAACAAAAAATATTATATATTGGCCCACTAAGAAAATACTTGAACAAAGAGTCTGATTACGAGGATTATGATGTAATATAAAAATGTTTCTCCATAAAAAGAATCAAACAAAACTATACCCTAGATTTCATCCAGAGTCACATATTATAGGAAGAAGGTACTTATCTCTCATTCCTCAAAAAATTATTTATGGGGCCCTTGAAATTTTTAAGGCGAAAAACTGAGTGTTCATAATCACCTGGACATCGGAGAGCATTTATGTAATTCTCATTACATAATTAAATTAAAATACCAACAATCACACACAGGTACGAAAGTGCAACATTTCATTTAGACACACTACTGAAACTAGATAGCTATTAAAAATCTTATCTTATTAAACGAGCAATTCTTGTACATTTGTTTATAAATTTATTTCGGGTATCTCGCTAACGGCTCTAAAGATTTTAATGAAAAGTTTCATATAAGGGTTTTTTGACATCAGAAACTGTACAATTAACTTTTGAAAAAGTAAAAGAAGTAATAATTAGGACAGCTGTTTTAAGGACAAAGTTCCAAACACTGCACTTATAGATCCTGAATAAGAGAATTTTTTTTATATATATGGGTTGCAAGGTCCTAAAAGAACCCTGCCGACGTCGTCCAAATTGCTCTTGTGCCCCCTTAATTTTCCTAATTACTCCCACCCAGTGATACCTGTCTTCCTCATAAAGGAAAAGATGCTACCTATTGGGTTTCCTAGGATGGTTTCCCTTTCCTGCCCTGGGGGGCCTAGGGTAAAAGTTCTGGCTCTACCTAGAGCCTCACATTCCAGAAGGATGTGTTCCGCCGATTCTTCAGCCAATCTGCATTTCCTACATATACTCTCCTCAGCAATCCCTATTCTATGTAGGTGTTTCCTGAGATGACAGTGATCCGTTAAGAGGACAACCACCCATCTCATGTTATCCCTTCCTAGCGAGATAAGTTCTTCAGTATGTTTCCTGCCTGGCTTGAACAACTTTCTGGCAAGTCCACCTGTTCCTGAAACCCTTCAGGCTTTGTCTTTGCCCTCCTGCATCCACATCTCAACCGACGCTCTGGCATGCCCATAGGAAATCCCAAGCACCGGCTCAGGGCCCACAAGAGGAGATTCAGACCCTTTCCTGGTTAGCTCATCATCTGCTCTCTCATTACCATCAATACCTGAGTGCTCAGGGACCCAGCACACAGAAACCTCATTCCCTTGGCTAAGCTTCATCAATGCCGAGAGGCAGTGCCAAACCACTTTAGATTTTACTCTATATGAATTTAGCGCTTTAATCGCTGCTTGGCTATCAGAGAAAATCAGGATGTTCTTACCTTTGTATCCCATTCTAAGATTCTCTTCTATGCACTCCGAGATCGCAAAAAACTTCTGCCTGAAAAACAGTAGCATGTTTGCCTAGATACAGGGCAGTGGAGCCCTTAGGTTGAACCCCATTGACTCCACCCCCTGTTCCCGCCTCCGTCTTCAAGCCATCAGTAAGCCAGACTATATCCTGCTCGTCGTATAAACTCCTTCCAGACTCCCATTCTTCCCTAGATAAGATTTTTGTCTTGAAGTGTTTCTCAATAGAGAGTTTTGGAATCATGTGGTCTGACGGCATGTTTAAAACTTCCTTAGAGACCATCTGATTTATTTTGCAGTGGCCAACCGCAGGTCATCTTGTTCTCCAGCACCCTACCTGCTGCAGTCTGTACGCCCCCATCTTGGCCTGTCCCTGTATAAACACTCGAAGAGGAGGAAGATCCAGGAGGGCATTCAAAGCATCCGTCGGAGTCGATCCCATAGCACCCGTGACAGCCAGACAAGCCATTCTTTGGACACTATCCAGCCTCCCACCGACAACACTCTGAACTTTTTTAGTCCACCATTCTACCGCCGCATAGGCGACTAGTGGTCTAATAATCATGGCGTAAATCCACATAAACATCTTTGGTTTTAGCCCCCATGTTTTACCTACAGCCCTCTTACATGCAAACATAAGATTCTTGGCCCTAGTTATCAACCTCTCCATCTACGGATTCCAGGTAAGTCTTCTTCCAGCAAGATACCTAAGTACTTTACCTGATCCCCAAATGCTACCTCCTGCCCAAAGAGCTTAGGCAGCTGATTAACCTCCAATTTCCATTTTCTTGTAAAGGGAATAAGAGAGATTTTTCCAGGACTTACAGCCAGCTGTTCCTCCTGACACGATCTTTCAACTAGAGTAAAGGCAGTCTGCATGAGTTCACTGACAATCTTCAGATCTCTGCCTCTTACCACAATGACAACGTCATCGGCATAACCCTGGGTCAAAATCCTTGTGCATTCAGCCTCCGCAGAAGCTTGAATTCAGGGATGCCTGAATTTTTCTGCTGCTTAACATGGCATCATCCCATCCTACAACAGTTTTGTTTACCCCTCACCCCTCTAACGACCTCAACATCGTCTGGTGTGAAGTGTTACTGAAGTGTTACTGATATCCAGAAATGCCCCCAGTGCTACTTCCTTACTTTCCATGCTTTCCTCCAGCCTGCTCACAAGTTGATGTAGAGCTGCATCTGTGGATCTGCCTGGCCTATAAGCAAACTTATTTTCGTGCAAGGCTAAATTCCTTTGCACTGTCTCCCGAATATCTCTATCCAGTTTTGTCTCAATTGTCTTGAGTAGAAATGAGTTTAAGCAGATGGGTCTGTATGCCTTGGCCTGAGCATAACCCGCTTTGGTACAAACACCACCCTAGCCACCGCCCATTGCCTTGGAACATGGCCCAAGGCAAGACTCGCCCGAAACACCTCCGTAAGCACCGTCCTGAGCTCTTCCAATCCCTCCTTGAGGAACAGGGGAAGAATCCCCCCCCCCGGAGCCTTGTGCGACTCGAACGACTTAATGGCCCATTCCACACTTCCATCTGAAATAATTCTCCTTGAACAGTTCCAATCCGCTCTACGCGGCACTACACCAGTGCATAGAGACAAACCCTCTTCCTCTCTCTCAGAGTCCGGAAAGTGACATGCCAAGAGGGCTTCCAGCGTTTCCAACCCCGACCGAGTGTAAGAGCCATCTGGTTTTTCCAGAGAACCTACCAAATTATTATGATCAGCCTTGAGGACCTTCTGAAGTCTGGCAGCTTCAGAGCATGATTCAACAACACTTCCACAGTACTGTTTTCAAGAGTCCCTCTTTGCTTTCCGGATTGCCAAGTTATACTCCGTGAGTATCTTGTGGTATGGTTCCCAGCACCCGAGACGAGCAGAGGTCTTGAACCTTTTTCTTACCTCCCTCTACATCCTAGCAAGGTCCCCATTCCACCACCTTACCTTACCATATTCTTTTCTTTCAATGAGGGAACAGTTGGCCTGATATGCACTCTGCACAGCAGCTTGCAGCTGCTCCGCTGCCTCTTCCAACATACTTACCTCCCTCACAGCAGTATTAAACTCCTGCACAGCCTGCCCCAAATCCTTCCTGAATTTATTCCAGTTAGTTCTTTTGGGGTTTCTGTATCTTGAGTTTACAAATTGTTTACACATCAATTCAAATTGGATATGCTGGTGGTGTTCCAAAGATGGCTCCTCCGAAACGCTCTAACCCTTAATGAGTTTAGCCGTACTATGTTGAGTACATAAAGTAATATCTAGAACCTCTCTTTTCACTCTAGTGATGAAAGTAGGTTTGTTACCTACATTTACTATGTCTAGATCTAACCTAGAAATATAGTCAAACAAAGCCATACCTCTAGCATTGCAGTTTGTACTGCCCCATGCAGAGTGATGAGCGTTGGAATCCACTCCAAGGACTAGGTGTTGCCCTTTCCTCTTTGCTTCCTCCACGAGCCGTCCAACTTCTTCAGTTGGTGGAAGATTAGCCGAATCGCATGGGAAGTACACAGAGCCTATTATAATTTCCCTGCATCCAGTGGCGGCGCGCAGTCATTTTAACTGGGTGGGCTAGTTGTGACCTTGGCCCAAGTTTCCACAGTAAATATTACAGTTTTGAAACATAACAGTAGGAGTAGGTAACAAAATACGTAACTAAATAAAAATTAATTTTAATTACAAAAACATTAATTACAAAAACTTTTAAAATATAATCCTATGCGTACAAGGTACAGCCAATCTTCTATTTATAAAATCATGCTGATAATAGTCCACTGCACTTGTACACAAACACACGCGAATGTCACCAAGGAAGAATGTAACGTACAACACGCTTATTCACTGCATGTAGACTGCTCGGGGCAAAGCCCGAGAGACACTTACATTGAACATATGGGAGCCGGCAGAAAGGGGGAACTGTCTGCGTGACGTCAACCATCCTTGACGCTAAGCTACATGCTGTATCGCCAGGGCTAGTTTGAAATCAGCCCCGGCATCCTGGTTTCTACTATCAGTCGCCGCGCAAACATGCTTTTGCTTTACATATTCACGCGCTGTTTTCATATTAATTCAGTGTTTATTTTAATGAACTAATATTTTCTTTTTCTGAATTATTGGTGGGGCTCAGCCCCACCTGCCCTTATGGACGCGCCGCCACTGCCTGCATCCTTCCAGACAATCCAATCTTATTTTGACTGCTACCAGATCCCTGTAACCGAACTCTTGTAGCAAAAAAGCATTAATATTCTTATTTACTAACATACATGTTCTGGTGGTGTCTAATGACATATCGTACATCAGCCTACCCCCAGAGTCTCCCAGCCCCAATATCTTACCTTTGACCGCCCATGGTTCCTGAATCAGAGCCATCAATCTTTCGGTCTTTAACTTGGTGGCCAGGTTAAGGCTAGCAGCCTTTTTATGCTGAAGGTTGGCTTGAACCACCCTCAGCCCCTTCCTTGACAGCAGCATCCCTTTGATGTTTGCCAATGATCTGGAACTGGATCTGCCCAAGTCCAAGCCTAACCCTAAGGTTTCTCTTCTTGAGCTCTTCCAGATCCTTCTCATTTAGCCCTAGCACTACCTTGCGCCCTTGAGGACTTGTGGTTCTAGCATTAATGATTCTCCAGTCTCGTGTTGGGAGCTTGATATCATGTTGATGAATCCTTGAGATTACATCCTCAACTTTCATTTTGTCGAATGGAGGCGGAAACCTGGTGATAACAAGTGATGTGAAGTTGACATTAAACAACTTTTTCGCATTGCTTCCAAGGGTTGCATCTCGCTACTGCCTGTTCCAGCCAACCTCTGGTTTCCGGGTTACCACACAGCAGAACCATGAATAAGAGAATAATAATAATTGTTAATGTAACTATCATTCTTTGTTGGTGTAAGCCTATATTATTTTAAATTATAAAAACTTTATGAAAGTGAAGTTGATAGGTTATAACGCTATTCAATATTTTTAATATCTAGACAGATATGTAATTATTAAATTGAATACTAAGACAGACCTAGCTGCTAAGGAAGCCACACACTTACAGCCCTGTGTGAAGTGTACAATGTTATCCGACATTGTGTCCATTTTGAAGCAAACCTTATTTAGACAGTGGGAAGAAGAGTAGGCAATGGTACAAAATAATAAACTAAAATAAATTAAAGAAACTATTCGGCCATGGATATCTTCAAACGCCGAAACCATAAAGAGGAAGTGGTGGTTTGTCAATACCATCCCCTATTAACTCATGTGTTTCTGATGCATCATGGGGATCCAACACTTTGTCCTTACCGTCTTAATTTTCTTTCAATCAAGCACTTTCTTTTGGATTGAGGAAAATTAAAGCATGTTCGAAATAGGTTTTTCCTACCAAATTGCATTCAGACGATACCCAGGATATTAACATAGTATTAGCATTTCTCCATCGCTTGGATGAGAATGGTAACATTTTAAAGATACTTTTAGTTGTGTACTAACTATGTATTTTATTTATTATTATTGTATTTATTTATTATTATTTAATTTATCATTATTATATTATTTAGTACCTGGGCGACCGAGCATCGCTCAGTATTTTTTTATTTTTTTTTTTTAATTGTGTTTTTTAGGAAAATGTATGTAAATACTAATCGCATACTGAATAAATATGAATATTTTTCGATCTTACATACGGTACATATGAATTGTTTATTTAAATTTAAAAAAAAAAACATGAGTGTAATTAGTTCTAACATTTTATTAGAATTTTTTAGATATAAAACCTAGCGCATTTGAATCCTGATGTTATGTTATTATGTTAAGCAGTTATGTTATGTTCTGTCAACCAGTATTAATAACAACAATGCACTAACATGTCTTATACTTAAACATACCATCTAAATAACAATAACCATGATTTAAATAAATTATACATTGTTGACAAGTGAAAGAAATTCCCAAGTCAAGTATTATGACGTACCTTCAGCATAAAGAACCTGAGTACAACACCTATTTTTTTCAAATTTTAACTGCAATATTTTTGAAAATAGAGCGGGAGAATGTGGGTCTTGAGCAAAAATGTTGGATGTCTAAAACTTATAAAATGCTTTAAAATTATTTTGCATTAATTAAGTGCCTTATAATAAAGCACGTTCAAACTATACCATGTGTACTACCAAGTCATAATTAAATTTTTGGTTTACCAAACTTATTTCTCCATAATTCATAGTGAAATATTTATTAATTTCTTATTATTGGTATGATGGGGGTAAGCATTTTTTAGAACTGTGACAAATTGTGTTGTAATATCTCATCGGTTTTGAGAAAAATTACAAAACACACAGAGGGCAAACAAGTGATCCTATAAATGTTCCGTATTATCGTTCTAAGATTCGGAACCATAGAATTGCTGCTGATAGAGTTTAGTTATCACAATTAATAACACAATGTAGCTGAAACTTACTTTTCTCGCCCTTTCCAACATTATTACTTTATAAAAAAGTAATTTGTGTTGTGGTTTTGTTTTCTTCTATTTTTATGCTTGTTAAAATTGAATTTCTAACTATTTGACATTTACATTTTAATATTCTCTGATACCACCTTTCGAGATAAAATCTCAATTTAATACTTCTTAAAGTGTTTTAATAAAAAATAAATGACGTATACTTATCCATAATTGTTTAATTATTTTACGTTCCAATTCCATGTCGTTATAACTCGACAAGACAAGAAATAAATGAATATGTCTACATTTTAATTTATGAGAAATTGTTTTAGGTACCTTTTGATATTTTGAGAAAAAGATAATTCAAACTCTTTTAAGATAGTTCTGTTTTACAATTATTTTGGGTGGATGTTAAAATAACAGTTTTGTCATGGAACCTAACTGTTCTAGAAGATTTTTTTATATACTTTTAAAACATTTAGAATTTGTTTTATATATATAGTAGACATTTTTTATTTTTCAGTCAGACCCAGGCTCGGTTTTGTTTTGCATTTCTTATATAGTTGTAGTAATGGCAAACATTGTTTCACAACTTTATAGAACATTGCTGAAGATCTTTAACCACCATTGATAATATTTTCATCATGGATATTCTAGAGTTTAGAGTGACTTGCATAATTTTATAAGCCATAAAAGTAGAATTTTGAGCATTCCATCAAATCACAATAATTTGTCAGCCACTAGAGTTAACAAGAATTACCTTTAGTAAATCTTTCAATTCGCTTCAAGATTAAGTAAATTATCTACTATAACTTTACTATTTCCCCGAATTATGGTTATATGGTTTTGGCAGCAATTGGATTTGCTTTCATGCTCATTAGGAAGGATACATTAGTTTGGTCAGGCATGAATAAAATGTGGAGTGCAGTATCCTACAATATGCACCCTAACCAGCGACCAATTTAATTGCTATCAAAACATACCAGAGAACCACCCACAGTTCCCTCATTTGCCTTTATTTATTACTTCCTATTCATCACATAAGACAGTCTAATTTAACTTTTTATATTATCTAAATAAAATGTGTTGTTCTAAAGAGTTGCATGTCTTATATTTTTAATAGAATATAAAATTACACTTGGTTTTGTTATTTCTTTGGAAATTTAAATGTTTTAATTTCACTTTAACCTACAGTTGTGTTGGCCTATTTTCTTTAGTTCCTATTATACAGGAGCTAGTGCAAGGGTTAGAAACTAATCAGATTGCCTCCAATTTAACACAGGATGGAGCCTGTGATTCGAATAAATTATTTCAATTCTCATTATTTTAACAAAAAGTTTAAAATTAAACTTATGTACTTTTTTTATTTTAAAACCTTATCATTTTAATTTTCACTGTACATCAAAGTGGTGTTTGGTGGTCACTGGGAAATATGTAATTAATGTACATCAACTTTACATCTCTTAATTAAATCTTTAAATGTTCAAAAATGGTAAAAGTATGTTATCATTATGTAATGATCATGAAAATGGTAAGAAATTCAAACATATTGATGAATACTGATCCCCAAAATCAAAATAAACTGTGTGATTCCCAAGTGTACAACAAGAGTTTTAATTTGAGACAATTTGGTATCATTTGTTAAAAATCTAATGTACTAATTTTTAATTATGTTTTTTAAGATTCAAAATAATATTTTATATGTATAATATGTGATTATGTATTCCGTTTTGTGCAAAGTAAATGGTGCTTACAAGATTAATAATGGGCTACATACTGATTAATTGCATTCTAAAGTAAATATGATTTATCATTAATAAAGATTTAGATACATGTTACATGATACAAGTTTAGATACATGAAACAAGTCCCATGAAAATCCATTTACTATATTTATGGTTTTTGAGATATTACATATTTCCTTTCCTCGAACTTGCAATTGACTATTGACCAATTTTATTTCATTGGTACCTTTTGAGTCCGTTTCTTGATTACATTAATAATAATAACTGTAAATGAAGCAGATTTTAGAAATACCACTAAGGGAACCAGTTCATAGGGGAATAGTTTTTGGCAGAACATATTTTGGAATATACATAAAAGGCGCTTTCTTTAATAACCAAAATAATTTTAAAATCAGATCAAAAGAACTCTAGAAATAGTTGTTAAAGAAAACTCATACAGATACTGTTCCAAAACATAAATTAAAAATTTTTCACAAAATTAGTGATATAAAAATAAATACCTTTAACAGAAATTATTTAGAAGCTTAAAATGTCTTCTAATTTAATAAAAGATCACTGAAGGGAGAGTTTTTAAATCCTCGCTCAAAGGGATGTTTGGAGATTGCAATTTAATTAAAGTAGAGACCTGTAGATGTCGCTGACTCTGATTAAAGGTAAATTGTTTTACCAGAATCGTTTTCTTTTTTAGTTATAAAACTGTTCTTGCGGATTACTTAACTGTACAAGTTCAATAATTATTTTAACTTATTGCACAATAGAAGAATATAATTTTATTGATTCGGTCTTGAAAAAGTGTGTACATTAGCCTACAATATTACATTGTTCCCATGACTCTATAGTATTAAAATCAGAACGTATATTTAATAACTTTTCAATCTTTTACTGTCTGCTAGTTAGAACAATTTACGCCAGCAACTAGGCTTGAACCACGGTCTAATAGCAAACTAACCCACATTCTAACTCCTTACACCACTTAGCTGCACTATCAGAACGTATATTTATTAACATTTCAAACATTTACTGTCTGCTAGTTTTAACTGAACACTAAAACTACGCTGATTATTATTTTAAAGTTGTTGATTTTTATCAACAAACACCAATAAAATAGTTAAATTATCAACACTCACTGAAAACAATAAATTTTGTCCACCTACTGTCACTGCCATTTTATCTAAGCCACTTTCTGCGCTTAGGTCTGATATAGATATAAGAGCTACCTATATGCTCATGAACGAACAGTATTCAATTTTAATTTGCATTAAAACAACTCTTGTTAAGTTTTTAGAATTAGAAGAGCTGAAGGCACTAATTATTTTCACGGGCCTTTGAAAATCAATCATCAATACATCTAATTTCCACTTGCTAGTTTTGAAATCTTATTTTAACATTGATATGTATAGCCCTACACCAAATAAGAAAGAGTACAGTACCAAAAATCAAACAGATAAATTAATGGTTCTCCAATAGAAATTCCTTTTTGGACTTTTTAATGTATTATTTTGTGAACTTGTATAATATAAATTTGTTTTTAAACGACAAAAAGAATATTGAGTTAAAATAAATTTATTAGTATTTACAGTATCTATTATTCTATTTTATGTATGGTGCAGGCATACGTCCATAATTAAACACCAAGGGCACTTTCTACTCACCACCTTATCCAGAAAACGCCCTTGGTGCAAGCAATATTTACTGTAATTAGACACCAAGGGCACTTTTTACCCACCACCTTATCCACTTATCCAGGAAACCACCTTGGTGCAAGCAATTTGTCCCGTAATTAGGCAGCAAGGACACTTTCAACCCACCATCTTAAACAAGGAACTACCTTGGTGAAAGCAATATAGCCCATAATTAGGCAGCAAACGTCAATTCTACCCACCACCTTATCCAGGGAATTTACCTTGGTGCAAACAATGAATCACATTATTAGGCATCATGGGTCAATTCTACCCTCCACCTTTTCCATTTGTTTTGTTTTTTATAAAGACATTTATACAGTTCTCATAAATTAATCCACCTTATCCAGGGAAATGCTTTGGTGTGGGCAAATGTCCTGTAATTAGGCAGCAAAGGCCCTCCCTAAAGACCATCTTATCCAGAAAACTACCATTTTGCAGGCAACATGTCCTGTAATTAGACAACAAGGGCCCTTTTTATCCTTTTTTTTAGATTTACGTCCAACTTAACCTAACTTCAAGCACATAGTATTACCATAGATCATGAATAATAAATAGATCTTGCATTAATACGGGGGCTGTGTGCCGGAAAAAAGGTTGTCGCGAAAATAGTACATGATCGCGCCGCGAGGTAGCGCTAGGGAGAAAGCATTGGTGTTTCAAACAGCTTTCTTCGTTTCCCCAATAGATAGCGCCAAAAAAGTCAAATTTTCAGTGGAACAAAATATTGCATTGGATCGGAGTTCTATTAGGTTATCCAAATACAATGGTATTACACTACATAGCTTTGTTTGAAACACACATGCATACCTACTTATGGATATAACCTGTGCAATTCTAGTTCTAAAGCGTACACTGCCGCTAAGTCGATGTTGTCCATTTTGGATCTGTACTGTAGGGTATTGGTGAATGTAATAAATATACAATTTATTTCCGAATCAGCTTATCCCTTATGACAGCAATTAATTGTAAAATGAGATTCTCGTTCTAAGTTAAGAAGCTATAACGCACTATTTTTACTAAAAACTAATGCGTGATGAAATATCTGTGGACTAATGTCTTTATTATTTTTTAGAGTGTTTTATCTTTTACAACAGACCAAAACAAAATTAAAAAGTATATAGCAATTTAAAGTAAATATATGTTCAGAATTTGTGTTTTACAAGACTAGAATGTAACCACTAAACTCTATATATAGGGTATTGGTTAACGTTAACATTCTAAATATAAGCGACACTCTTACATGTCAGCCTTGACACTCTCCATTCTTAATGGATATTAACTATTGTGTAGTTTCATTATTTCCCTAATTGAAATGTTCAGTAAATTTTATACAACATATAAAATATGACAGATATAAAGTTTATATTGTTCTAATATAAAAGTTGTTTGAAATACATTGATAACTACCTGAACAAAATTATCTTTAGACGACAATTCTAAATTTTTAAATAAAAATTCTTGTTTTTTTTTGCATAAATTCAAACCATCATTAGTTAAATTTGTTTAATTATGCATTTATAATTTCAGAGTAAATCAATTGTCATATTAATTATATCAATCAACCTTTATTTTCTAGATTTTATTGTTGCCTTGTTAGAAGGCATGTCACTTATAAATGCTGTTTGTGCACATATGCACACAGAACGTTACAAATTTTTAATAAAGCTGTTTTATAAATAGACTGTCATCCACTTTGTTTATAAATATTTTTCTCAAATATGAGTTTAAAGCAATGCTTTATGAACTAGTGTTTGTTAGCTCTTTTAAATTCAGCTTTGCACGAAAAACAACGATCAAAACTCTTCCTTATCACAAGATTCATTTTAAATTTTTTATTTTGATCATTAGTTTTTCCAGTTTGTTTGAAATTTATTTTGCCTTTACTAATAACGTTTTATTATTTTATTGTTGTTTTAATAATTGTAATTCCTTCTTTTGGATGTTTTTAAAGAAAATATTTTGTTTTATTAATTTTGTTTGAACTATTTTTCAAAAACGTTCAGCCACTACTGTATTATATTAGTACTTTTGGAAGAGTACATAAAAACATGGCAGATTATAAAACCAGCAAGTGAAGCATATGATAAAACTAAATATTAGTTAATTACCTTTGTTTTGAATCTTTCATAGCTTTTCTTAAAGACGTAGTATGTGAAACAGGAGAAAAAGTATTGCAAGAGATTAAAACTTATCAAAAATAATGCATTACAAATGATAGTTATTTATGTTTACAAAATTATTTTAGAAACCATTTGTTTGCAAAAATAATGCAATTTATCATCATTACACTACTGGCCTTTGTAAGCTTATTTTGACTTACTACTTTTCTTTGAAAAAAAATGTAAAAGCAAGAAATTATAACAGCGTTTGTTACAACCAGTCTCTTCATTGTTCTATTTATACATTTAATTCACAAAGTATACTTTCTTATATTGTACAAAGTCACATTGTCATTATAAAATCCCAAGGAATTGTTTTAGCTTTGAAACAAAAATATATTAACAATTCTAAAAGAATACTAATTTTTTAAATTTGTTTTGCAATCTAAAAGTGCTTTGTGGAGAACAATTGCAAGACAAAAGAATACTTGTAGAATTCTAGCACCAACCGCCACAAAGTTTAAAGAAATAGTTTTAACAAGGGATATTATTGGTTCAACATTCTCATCCTGCTATTCTTGGAATTATCTATTCAAAGTGTGTACTCATTTTATTGTTTATAATTAGTTATAAGAAAAGAAAGAAAGAAATTATTTCAAGCGATCTTGACCATTTAGTACTTTATGGCATCGCCAGATAAAGCTTCAAAATAAAGAATTTGTCTTATTCTTCTAAATAATAACAGGTTTGTAATAAATCTATGATCCAATTTTTTACATTACGGTTTGTTTGCTGTAAAATGAAAGGAAACATTATACTATAAACCATTAATCAGGCTAAAAATTTGAATATCATATTCCTTCAACAATTTACTTAAATGAACTCTTCTCGGGGGGGGGGGGGGATACAGGGTCATGACCCCCTCCCAAAAAATTTTTCTTTAAGGCCTGATTTATATGTTTGATTTAAGATAACCCTACATGCGCCCCACAACACTTTAGTGTCGTCTAAGCGTGCTGATCAAGAGACAATTAATTAACACTATTGTATCATCTGATTATATTGAATAATCGTTAGACAGACTTGTTTTGAAAAGAATATAAGGACACCTTTGGATTCATCAAGATTTGAACTTTCTAACACAGCTTTCCAATCATTCATCACTCTTATAGTTTCTTAGATATGAAGTTTTCTGTAATCCTTTATGATTGGACAGTTTTTTTTGGAATGAGCAAGCATATTTTGTAATCGATATATCTAGTATATACAAATCGATATTGACTTTTACATTGATGTTTATATGGATTTTAGTGTAAATTCTATTTTTTCGTTTGATATAAGGTAAACCTGATTTAGTGATCATGGGCTATGGTCCTGTCCGTGAAATGTGTACTGTTGCGCCGAGTGTCATAAACCATTGTCTTACAGAGCGCGCCGTCTGGAACTGTATGACTTGAATAAGTGAGAGTTTGTGTTACGTTCTTTTAAATTTAGTGAAACAAAATGGATCGTGAATTTGGTGATCGTGTTGTGGAGTTATTGATTTTAGTACTGTTCCTGATAACTCTTTAATTATGAGTGTTTATTTTATTCTTTAATCTGTAAGAAACTCTTGCTCTTTAAAGACAATATTTATGGCCTAAAAATGAATTAAAAACTATTTCATAGAGTATATTTTTTTAATTCCCCAGACCCTCCACCCCTCGGTAATGTTGTTTTTTACTTCTTGTTTCCCCCCCCCCCCCCCCCCCATGAAATACTGTATCCACCCCTGATTCTTCCAACTTTTTACTTTGTGACTTACCAGTTGCAAACAATCAGTGATAACTCGGTGTGAATTTATAGTAGTATGAAATTTGTGTTTTCCTATAAAATCACACCATCTTACAATGTTTGTAATAAAATATTATAATGCAAAAAAGCACCTACTAAACCTTCCCAAACTTTGTAAAAATATACCCAAATCGATATACAAGGAGCCTACTTTGTATATCATTGCAATCATTGAAAGAATATATAGAGAGAAACAATATATGTTAAAGCTGTAAAATAATTTTTATTTCACCAAAGACCGTAATTTGTAGTCCAAGTTTTTTTTTGTTTGTCTAGTATCTTATTTTAAGGATGAATACACACTAAAAAAGTTTGCTATTCAGAGATTTTTTACTTAATGTATTTTAAAATAAGGACAATGAATAACCTTAATAATTTATCCCCAAAAATGATAGAAACCACATTTGACAATATATAGACTTTTCTGTTTTAGTTTTTAGTAGGTAATTTACAACACAAATACATGAAAATTATCTTTCCCCTTTTCTCTAAAATAATAATGCTGGTTTTATATTTACATTTTTACACACTATAACTAACTACAACAGTCGTTTTTGTAAAGATATGCAAAATGTCTTACAATTTGGTTGCATTTTCATAGGAATAAATAAGTGAAATCCAACACCATTACCTTCCTATTCTGGCTTGGCAAAACATATGAGCGCCATTGTTTGTTTAACAGCTGTTTTATAACAGGCTTATCTAAGCAAGATAACGAGCAGTTGAACAAACTAGAGGTGCAACATCTACCATCTCACAACATATCACTTCCACATTTCTCTCTGGTATGTTTAAGTTAAACAATAGCCTAAATGTGCTTTTCTATTAACGATGTGTTTAACATAGTTCTGTCAGTTTGAAATATGCAGTGTTTGGTTCAATAAACTGAGCATCATACATTAAATAAATCTTATAAAATAATTCAGTGATTTGTGTTCTGTTTTGTGTATATATTTTTCTGAAAGATCAATAAGTATTAGATTATTAACGGAGTAAAAATGAAATTTTTTTGTAAGGATAACAAACAAGATGTTACAAAATTACGTACAAACATACCAAATGGAATTAAGTCAGATGAAACAATTGCAAACACATCAGGCACGAAAGTAGGAAGTGCAGTATTAGATGAAAGTGAAGATCTGGAAAAAGCAACTTCTGCAGACTACCAAGAAATCCGAACAAAAGAGTGTTTGAAAAATGAGAGTGATGCAAGACCAAAGGACAGTGTTCAAAATAGTTCAAATGTGAAAACAGAAATAACTGCAAACAGCACTTCAGCCTTGGGAACAAATATAGTTTTTAATGGTCAAATTGTTAATGGAAGAAACAATTCACAAGATAGTGATGTGAATGATGACCGACCGTTTCATTTTGGAATCAGGAGCTATCTCCACAACTTCTACGACCCACCAGACAAAGAAGTCATGAACAGTGGAGAATTCAGTCAGGTAGGTAAATTATAACTTCTTTGTGTTTAAATATTTATTTACAACTATCTCTAATAAATTTATTTAAAGTTACTTTGAAAATATATGTTTAGAGTAAATGGAAGAAAATTCTACGATTCTTGATGATTTATTCTTTCATTATTTGAATTTTATTGCTATCGTTTAACGTTACCCATTTATAAAACTAACAAAGATTATAAAATATAGAACAAAATGCATTTTTTAAATTTATTTATTTATTTCACCAGTCTTCATGAAACTTAGAACTAACTTTTAAGTAAAGAAAACAGAAATAAAAATAAGGAACTTATCTCTTAAATTATCCATTACCTAACAGTTAAATATATAAAGTGAATTTCTGCTTTGGTAAATTAAATTGTAATTTACAAGATTCAAACGATGAATATTGTGGAAAATATCTTCAATTTCCTCTTACCACAACATTCAAACACCTCGCCACCCTACAAGCCAAATGAGTAACTTTATATGACATTTTTAAAAGTTATGACATCAGGTAGTAAACTAAACAAATAAAGAACAACAAAATAGAAAGATTTTTTAAATTTCTAAATTAGGTTGTGAAAAAAATTTATTTGTATTTTAACCAGAACCAAAATAATACTTTAGAGTATTTAAAAATTAATGCAAATACTGCAAGACTCTTCTGTTTTGGTATAGCCATAGATCATGAATAATAAATAGATCTTGCATCCATACGGGGGTTGTGTGCCGGAAAAAAGGTGTTCGCGAAAATAGTACATGATCGCGCCGCGAGGTAGCGCTAGGGAGAAAGCATTGTAAGCATTGGTGTTTCCAACCAGCTTCCTTCGTTTCCCCAATAGATACCGCCAAAAAAGTCGAATTTCCAGTGGAACAAAATATTGCATTGGATCGGAGTTCTATTAGGTTATCCAAATACAATGGTATAGCTAATAAAAACACCTCCCCATGCTCAGCACAATATCTTCCCTGGGATTACTCTTTACACTACTTCGAGGGAGTAGCCTTGGCTATCCTCACTTTCTATCTAAGGTGTTTTAGGATGTCCTCCTATATTGTACCTCCCTTTTGATTAATGCTGCAGTTGCAGGTGTAGCATCACATACATTAAGCCAGCATATATTAAATTATGTTCTCTCCAGTTGGCATCGATCCAAACACTTCCTGAAGCTTATTCCTTTCAACAGAGACAAGTGAAAGGGGTGTTTTAAATCTTCAGGTATCTTTTAGCAGGGTGGACGGTCTGAAGAATTTTCTATTGTCGGTTAAAGCTAGGAAAAGCAGAAATCAACCTCACTGTGTGCCCCATGTTCTCAAGATAATATAATATGATGGATCCGTCTGCCTTTCTTTGTTTGAGTCCATCAGGTTCGCCAGGGGTTTTTTAAGATGATTGGGAAGTCTTACTTCACCCTACACATATATTATTTGCTGCATACTATCATCTGTGTTCTCCATTGTTTAATTCAACTATGAGGCACATTAACAAACTTTGCTGTTTTTTAACGAATTTTATTAATTCTGCTTTGAATTACATTTGACAAAGAAGCCCAACAAACAATACATAATATATCATTGATAAATAAAATACAAACATAAAATTACCTTCTAACTATATTATTTTTTTTAAATTATAAAATATACATACGTCTTAATCAATAAATAACTATAAACAAATATGCTCCCTCAAGAACAGAAATTACAACAAAAACTTTGGAAAAGAAAAAAAGGACAAAAGGATGTAACATAAAAAACATTGTTTGTCAGACTATCATCAATTAAATTGGCAGAATTAATTAGGTACAGCCCTTAGGAAAAGCCTGATTTGGGGTTTCCATCAAGAAATGAAGAACCAGTGGCAGAAGCAGAAAATAAGTACGGTACTTGATACAAAAAATTAGTTTAAAAAGAAAAAAATTAATTGTTCTGTTATTCTGTGCCCAAGTTTAATTTTGATATATTTTTTTTTTTTTTAGATTTCACTATAATAGTTTTTCAACATTTTCCTGAGCAAAAATCCATTTTGAAATCGCTTTAACAAATTTATTTGATGACTTTATGTCTATTTCTTCAGGCAGCAAATTATTCGAAAGTTTTGGTGCCATGTGGGCAAAAGATCTTTTAAATGCCTCCATTACGGCCTCGGCTGATCAAAACTATTGGGGTGTCTTAGGTTTTTCTAATTTTTTCTATATATAATCTTTTAATCACCGCCTCTCAGGAAAAAAAAACCTTAAAATTTTGAAAATATACAAACCCATTTATGTATACATTCCCAGGCATTTTTTTACTGATGTTTATGCTAATAGTTTAGATACAAGTTTATAAATAAACAGCTTTTTGTTATCGTGAACCTGTATCGGGACTAAAGACTAAATGTACACCCTGCATTTACTCTTATAAATTTAGCAATATAAAACTAGTGTCAGGGTCAAGTTTAGACAAAATTAAACTGCAGAAGTGCAAGCTTGACTCATGCCCCAAGGATTCAGTATCAACAGATTTTTCATCGAACCTATATCAATAACATCTCCGCTTCAGCACTTAATGTTGAAGTACATACTTTATATACTAAACTAATTAATAAAAATAACCATCATTAATAAAAATTAGTAGTTGGGGACCAGTGATGAGAGATACTGGCTGCCAACACAGTATTACCATCCAATGTATAAATGTAAAACTTTTGTATTCATTACAATTTAACAACGTTTTTGATTTGCTATAATTGTTTTCTAAAAATACAATAAAGTACCTCTAACACTATTGATTTTACAATTTTAGCTGCAGACCTTTAGTAAATACAGAGAGGATGGGATTTTTGGTAACATTTTAGGAAATATTGTAACCTATGCGATTTCTCAAATAAGTCAAATAAATAATAATTAAGAGATATTTTGAAAAGAAAGAGTAAAATGAAAGCAAACTTCAAATAATAATAACCTAAAATTATAAACAATGACAAAAACAAATTATAATCGCATAACTTAAACAATATTTAGGATATCATTATAAAGGATATTAATTTGAAAAATGTAATTTTATAAGAAATCTGTTTAAAACATTCATAATTAATTCAATAAAATTTTTTATAATAAATGCAAGTAAATAAACATATTTAAGAAAATTAAAAATAATAAATGTTAAATATAATATATTTTTACGCATAAATGGAACATTATTAAAATATCAAAGGTCAAGGTGATTATATGACAGAATATCATTAATCTAGAAAGAAATGTACTAGGGCTCCGCAGTAAAATGTTCAAGAACACAGAGAACACAACGAACTCATATTGGCTTCTGCCATGTGTTGCAGTATCTCATACTTATTCGTCATACTCATAAAGCCTTAAGTCAGCTCCTGTTGTAAGCATGCATGTGTTGCAATAATATGAATTTCTTTGTTGTCGTACAAGTTTAAAAAAAGAAATAAGTTGATTTTAAGTGTTAAAGGTAACACAATCGTCGAAAATAATACAGTGAAACTTCATCGTGAAAATAAACATACAATGAATAATCTTTAACAATAATAATAAAAAACTGATAAGCAATAAAAAAATAAGAGAATCAATTTAAATTTTAAAAAATAATTAATAATAGATTGAAATTAAATTGAGCTGCAATTCTGGGATGAAGAAACAAGCTGGTGTTGCAGTAGTTTTATTCTGTGAAGTAGACCGTTGGATGACGTCACAAGATGACGTAGTTTATAACTATGCCAAATTTCAATTTGATGCCTTTATCCGTTCCACAAACAATCGACAAAACAAAACCTGTATTCTATAAAACTTAAGTTTTTACTTCTGTAAAACTTTACAAAAGAGTTTAGTTCAAACAGCTCAGACATATGTAGCAGATCACACTGTACATAAGAAAATTATAATTATAAATAATAATTTTTACATAAAATTAGAAATTTAAACTGAGATATAAAAAGTAATTGGATATAAAAAGAAATACAGTGGTGAAGGTTGGCAAATTCTTAAAAAAATATATCTCCTTTTCATACTTTTCCAAACTAAATATAAATTCTTGGCAATCCCAGATTTATGTGGTAAATTAAGCTTATTATTTAAAAAAAAAACTTTATAATACTTTTATAAAAGGTATATAAAGAAAAGCAACATTTTTTGATTGCAGGATGATTTTCTTACTGAGCCTTCTAGACGAAGATATAACAGCTGTTTTCTTCGAACTACATTATGGATTGGAATAAATTTAATGATAATTGGAATTATAGTCCTGCTTGTTGGGCACTTAGTTCCCACACACAATACCATCGTTGAATATCACGACAATCTACAAATACTTGATCGCTCGGCCATCGCTTTCAACCATCACCTAGAACTTTGTAGATATGTTGGACTTGTGATTATCTGTTTTGGTACCATTGTTGTAATGATAATGGTTCTGGCTTCAAAAAGATTCACCAAAAAAGAACCAACATACTACTACGTATTAGGAGCAACAATTGTGCCGGAAATGTTTATAGGAAATCCACTTGTAGGTTCACAGAGACAAATAAATGGGACAATATTGTCCGTAAAAAGTATTTTAAATAAGTCAAAAGTATAAAAACAGTAATAAACATAGTAATTTGAAACCTACGTCTAATTGTCTCTGAATTTTTCTTAGTATACTATGAAATATCTATACTACTGTGTTGGTTTATCAATGTTAGCCAACTAAAATGGGATGCTAACTAGATTACTATAACTTTGCAATTTACTATAAATTTCTTAAAAGATGTAATATCAGTCAGGATTAATCTGAAAGATATACATGTGATATACTATGTGAACCAATATTCAAAATTGAGCTGAATGGCGGAAATAACCAACATTGAAAGACTGTTTGATTTCTGACCAGTAATATAATGTTGTATGTGTTTATGTTTGAGGCTCCACTGATTACAGAATAATGAAGATTGTATTTATTTTTAATTTCACTGATACATTAAGCTGAATTTGTATTTACTTCCTTCTATAATTTTTTAGTTATAAAGAAACTTCTTTGAAAATGTTTTTCACTTTAGGAAAGTCCATCAATTAAACTTATATGGCTAAATAAATAAAAGACAATACTTTAAAAAATATATATAAGTATTGACATGAAAACTGCCTTATAGTGACTGTGAGCTTATTTACAATACATTGTTTTATTTATTGAAAATCAAGCAGAGTTTTTGTTAATTCTTTTCAAAAATTGTATTATGAATTGTGCCTACTAAATTCATTCAATTCAAATCAATATATTATTCCTTTTAGACGAATATAAAATCTGTATAAGGCAGGTCATATTTTATATATAATTTATTGATAATAAAATTAATTTGTGTGTATGTACTGTATCACAATTAATATACACAAGGGGATAGATATTACATGTATGAAATACAACTCCAATAATAAAACATTCACATAAACAAATACAGTTATATACAATTTAAAACCTAATAACGCTAATTTTTCATCCTCTGAGATATGTTAAAGATAATAAATATTTTATTGCTCCTCGGAACGTTGGAACATTTTGCAAATATGCTTAGACATTGTTAAGGAAAAATAGATTAAACTATATGATATTATACACAAATAATATGTAAACTAGCTGACCCATGCGAATATTTCACAAGTTTGGAGTACTTACCTGATTTAATACGTTGATTTAGTTTAGTTGATTACGTTTATTTATTTACATTGGTTTATAAATAAAAGTTTTGTAACACTTGCATATGGAATGTAAACAATCAATGATCAAATTAAAGACTGTCATGTTAGTTAAACAGATTTTTAATAGATAGCGCCTTTCATTAGGAACCATAAATATGAAGTATATTATAAAAGTTTTTTTAATTAATTATTGTACATAAAACATGAATTTTAAGCTGTTTGTCTATTTTTCATCAATTGCGGGGAACATAAGCTTTAAAATGATGCTTTATTAATTCATTTTGATGGAGAATTAAGGGAGATATTGCTTAGCGACAAAAAAAACACCTTTGGGAAATAATATATACTAATGCAGTGGCGGCTCGTGCTTAGGTTCACTGGTTCAGTGAACCCCCAAGCAAATTGCGTTAATAAAATAATATTTTAACAACTATAAATATTTAGTTCTTGGTTTCATAAATCTAACAATATAGTGTGAAAAGTTGTTAAAATACGACAGAGAGTTACAACGCGCAGCTCTACTACATCGTTTTCAGCAGCCTGGTTCAATCGAAAGAATGAACCTCCTGGCCTAGGCGAGGGGGTACAGGGGAACAGCGGGGGAATAGCGTTTCTAGCATTGCTTTTCGCTGCACGATAAATGCAGCGACTCCCGACTCCTTCCGAAGATAGCCGAAGCTGCAGTTCACAACTAACTTTGTTATGGTGTGTGTAGTTGGTTTGTTTACTTCTTTGATTTATAGGTTATGTCAGTTATGCATTCTATGAAGTTCATGGATTAAGTTTGTGTTAGTGTGGGCATATTTTTATTATTGATAAATAATATTATTGCAGTTCAGTGTTGTTATTAGCGTTGTGTTAAGGAAAATGAACATCATAACATCTTTGCTAAGGGTAACTTTTCTTCTTTACCTCTTGGGAAAAGTGTGCTATTAAAGTGTGCAGGTCATTTCATTATTATTATTAAAGTGTTACTTTATTATTTAATTTATGAGTCACTTTATGAACTAAAAACTTAATTAAACTAATGAATAAAGTAAAGGCTACTATGTAAGACAACATTGTTCTCAATTTTCCATTTATAATAATTAATATGTATATGGTATTCAAATCTATCATGAAAAGTGTAACCCGATTTATCTCATTGCATGTTCAGAAATTTGCAGGACCCCCCCCCCCCCCTACGGGGAATCTATGGGGAATAGATTCGAACCCCCAAGGTAATAATTCACCAGCCGCCACTGTACTAATGGTTATTTTTACCTCCATAAACTATTAATAAATAATCAATTACTGTAATAAATTTAAATATCTAAACTATATGGGTATTTATATATGAGCCAATTATTTTATCCAGACCCAAAACTTCAATTAATCAATTTGTATCCATCCTTTTTTGATAAATTTTATATATTTTATATAAGGCAGATCATATAGTAATAATATTAAAATAATTTAACCAAACATAAATTTTTCCCCTTTTTACAACCTTATGCATCTTAAAATTAATTTTATTCAATAAAACTTTTATTCATAAAATTATGGTAACAAAAAATATACACAAATAAAATTTAATACATCTACAAACTAAATTTTTCCATCCACAGATGTGACCTTGGCCAGTACAATTAATTTAAATGTGTAATTTTCTCATTTATTGGTAATAATATGGCATCAAGAAACTCCCCCGCGGTGTAGAAAGCATTGAACTTCAACAACCGCTTTAATTTGTTTTTAAAAACATTGAGTTCTATTGTTTCTTTAAACTCTTTAGGGAGTTTATTCATGAAACAGATTCCAGTCTCAGATGGTAGATTGTCGAAAGCTTTTAATCTGTACTGTTTGTCACAGAAATAATTTTTATTCGTATTGTATGTATGCACATCATTGTTTCGAGTCACAGAACTCTTATACTTGTAAAATTATTTCAAAAATATACATAAAGGGATATGTCAAAATACCTATATCAAAGCCTACTAAAGAATACCATTGAGGGACGGGCTTGTGTACACCGAGGGTTTGAAACGCTCCAATCGCCGTAGTGCGACGTTGTCACGTTCTTCCCACGCTTCTAACTAACTACGGCTAACTCAACGCATTTCTAATTCTTTAAACTGTGCGATCAAGCCTCGAGAAAGGAGTGTTCGAGGCTAGTAGATATGGCAACGCTGCGCGCCCATCCTATTGGCTGTCTCGCAACGGTATTCTTTAGTGGGCTTTGATATAGCTTTTTAACTGTATCTCCACAAGACTCACAATGGCCCAAACAAGCCATAATTCTTTCGGTTTGCTTTTGTAAACTGAAGACCCTTTGGGTCATTTGCTTTGATGAATTACCACACAGAGCAATTCCATAATTTAGGTTAGAAGAAAACAGAAAAAAGTATGCTAATTTTGCCAGTGTTCTAAGTAAAAAGAACACTGAACTCAGTGTTTTGCACATTTCATTAATGTGCTCTGCCCAAGACAGTTTGCTTTCAAGGATAAGTCCTAGAAACTTGAAATAAATGAATTGCTCCTCTTCACTCAACCTCAATATCTCATGAAAGTTTTACATAAGTTAAGCTTGTTCGATTTGAAGTGTAATTGTTTTTCAACATTATTACAGCCTACACTAAATTTTATTTGTTTACATTTATTTTAAAATTATAGTTAATATGAAGAATATGGAGAATGTGTTTAAGTAAAATGATTCAAATGAAAAATCAGGTCCAAAGGTTGATACAAATCTACAACTTCTGAATAAGAACCATATGCTAAATTTCTTTCATCAAACTCAGTAAGCTTTTGAATTACAACCAAAAAGACAGACAGACATGATTACAAATAAATGTATTTCAGTTGATTTCATCAAAATTTTGATGCTGATTTTTTTACAATTACAATATGTTTTCTGTGTAAGGATATTTGATTATTCTTGCATTTGTTAAAATAAATTAGAAACAGTAATCATATTATTACAATATTTTTCTTGTTTTTCAAAAAATAATATTGCCTGTATATAAAGTTTTATAAATGTTTATAACATGTATTGATGATGATAAAATTTTATTATTTTAAGTGGAAAGTTACCTTGCTTTAAAATATGTACATACAAAGTAGTCGTGATAAAATACATTTTTTAAGTAAGACTTTTTCCTCTGACAACAAAATATAAAATTTATATTTTCATTAATTAAACATGTATAACTAACAATCTGAGTTTATATAAGTGTTGGAGAAAGTTATCAGTATTGACACTGGCTATTTTTTGTTGATATGTTAAACGTTTATACAAGACTAAACATTCAACTCTAAAAGGTTTTATCACTTCAATACCTACTTATGTTTGAAAAGTAAATATTTGTAGCAAATAGAGATTGTAGCATATAGAAACAGTTTTGGTAAACAATTATCACTGTTACATGTATTCGATCAAGGTCTTTTGCCTTTTTTTTAATAAAACAATTTCAAACCACATTGGAAAATGATTTTTATTTCATCTTTTTAATTTGTATAGTGAAAACTTGGTTAAATTTTGAATGTATGGTAAACATTGTTTAATATTAAGATAGAAAAATTTTAAACTGTAAAAAATTGGGTGTGCTTAAGACCACACTTTGGAAGTGATAACTTCTATGACCGATTTAAATTTGTATCAGTATTAATATTAGAGGAGAATAAGGGTCAACAAATTACATAAGTCAATATATTGTCAAAAAATATTATATCATATTTTGAAATTGCATAATTAATTATTTAAATAAGAAATTATTCTTAACTCCTAAAAATTGTAAGTAATTTAAGTATTTTCAGTTATCAGTAAATTTGCAGAACATTATATTTAATAAATTTTCTCACATTATACATTACGCATTTTTATTCCATTTTAAGCATGTGTATCATCTAATTATATCAAATTATAAATAAACAATATGAAAATTGACCATATTCCATTTGTTTAGTTCAAAATAGTAGTCTTTAGCTTTGACTAAAAAAAATATAATATGGTTTTAAATTTCCCAAAGTTTATAAGAAATTGTAGAAACTTTAAAAACTTTTAAAATGCTTAATTATCTTAAAAAGTGTTAATTTTTCAAAAAATAATTTGAATTTCTTTCTGTCTATCGGATTTAAAAATGCGTAATCAAAGGTGATAAATTTTCCATTTAAAAAAGTTATGAAAAAATCCTCAAATAATAATAAATATTATTGTAATTGTCAATGTACTTACCGACTTTCTGTATTAACAAATCCAACAAAGAAAATTCAACACTATATCATGAGTCACTTTTTATGTATATAGTAAATTACGTGAAAAGAGGTGATGAAATATTTATATCATAAATTTTACTGCTATTAAAAATAAGACAATGATTTCTAGTTATATTTTGGACTTATTGAAATTAACTGTCAATTTATTCAAATGATACTGAAAGTATTCAAGCGGCCAAATAAAAACCGTTAAAACTCTCAACGATGTACAGTATACCGGTACTCAAAGATACGATGGGTAAACAACCTATGGGCTAGTAGTTCTGAGTACTCACAGGTGGAAGCACACAACAACTTTCCCCGATGACCGCACCAACACAATATCAAATATTTAAAGCAGAAGACCTTTAGAACACTCGACGATTCACACTATACTCACACATTAAGCTGAAAAGAACAGATACTACACTTTAATCTTAGCCAAGAGGCTGAGAAGCGATACTATTAGAAGGCACTTTGAGTACCAGTTAAAACATTTCTAGTCTGTAATAGCACGAAGTTTATATAAATTATAATTTTTTATACCGGTCTCGGAAAGAAAGAGCACGGTTTCCAAGCAAATTGCCTTCAGAATTACATTTAAAACTTTATTAGCTACATTTTAACCCGGAAGCACGCGCTTACTTATCTATATATACTATGTATCGCCTACTCCCTCTCCACACTCTGACTTGTGTCTACGCAAAAAGTTTGTGACGCGAGATTTCAGAAACATAGTGAAGCGAAAGTGCCCAACGGGCTAATAGAAGTTATCACTTCAAAAATTTAACTCTTGTGACATTTAACATTATTTGCACATTAAAATGTTTTATAGTAAAATAGTAGGCTTACATTCTCTTTAATCATTTTACTTATCTTAATAATGCCCTATATATAAATGAGCCTAACCTTACTACTGTGTCCAATATTTAAATGTGTTGAAGATTTCTCCCTCATATTACTAAAGCCCCTGCAACTTGAGGCTGGAAGAAGATACTCCTTGCTGCAACTTCGATTCTATTTGCTTGCACGATGACCTAAGACTATTCTAAACCAACTGAGTTACATAAACTGCAACTATTTTTGGCAGATTAAATTGGTGTTGTGTTATTACTAATGTTGTGTATTTTCTTCATGAAAGGGAGAACCAAAGAGGATAAAAGCAGTAAAGTGATAAGAATTTTTACAGTTTTAATTGTGGAAAGTCAGGAAAAGTAGGTACCGGTACGTGTGGCAGAAAAAGAAGTGAAAACTTAGTTGTTTCATGAGACAAGGGCTTCAAAACATAAATTATTTATAATTTAAATAGCTAATAATTCACACTGAATCAACCTAACTCACATTCTCACTGTTTTAAGTTTTTACAGTATTACATATTGTAAACAATATTATTCCAGTCTATGGTATGCTCGATAAGTTATATAAACAAAATTCCGTAGCCTACCTTTAATTAATAGTTATCTATTTTGAACATTGTATTATCAGTATCCAAGTCACAAATTAAAGTAAAAATTATATATTTACCTTTGTATATCCGTCATGAGACTTCGTATTTATATTCTGGCTATGCGTTTAGGAATCTACGTTCCATCATCGGGCTTCTCTGAAGGTCAGGTTGTCATGAATTACATTCAAAACACTTCACAAACACAAACACATAATATTCAACAAAAATATGTTGCCGCGAGGAATCGGTGCACACCGTTAGAAGGTTGACCAACAACTGACTATGATTGTTTAAGTAATCTTATTGTCGATCCTTATCGCGGTATCATAAAGCCTATTGGACTTAAAGTTCAGCTGGTCGTTTAATAATTCATCTTTTGATTTAAACGCTTTATATATTTCATATTCCACGGCAGCATCCATGTATGTGCCTTTATTGCATACAATTATAGGTTTAAAATTTTTATCAAAACTCGAAAATGTGTGGTCACTGTTAATTATGTAACGGGCAAAATTTGATTTTATGTGGGCTGTCCTTTTTGGCAGGTGTTCCTTGTATTGTTGTATAAAAGGACTACCCGTTTGTCCTATGTAATATTGTTCACAGTCATTACAATTAATTCTGTAGATGCCTGTCTTATCTTCAAAAGGTGTCATTATTCTGGGTTGCAATATTCTTTTAATACTATTATCCGTTTTATAAGCTTTTATAGTTCGCTGTTCAACCTGTTGTGTGTTAAACTTTCAAGGAGTTACTAGTGCAAATCAGAGGATTTTTAGCTATTTGGCGAATGTTTTTCATTTGTGAGAAGTAGTTTAAATTTTAATAATAATTGTATTATTAAGCTCATTAACTTCATACGAGCAAAGTCTTCACTTAGGCACCGTGAGTTCAAGCCACTTCTAAAGGAAACCGAAGCACACTTTGACGATTTGTTACTTAACAACAAAGTAAGGTGGCTCAGCAAAGGGCTTGTTCTTCAATGTTTTTTTGCAATTATAGAGGACATAAAATGATTTCTAACAGAATGTAGTGAAGAAGCTGCAAATGGACATTTGGGGTTCCTGCTTGACACAGAAGACACCATTCTGAAAATAGCTGAAGATGACTTCAGACATTTGAAGTTTTAAACTTAAAAATGCAAGGGAAGGCACTAGTTGTGTGTGAACTTCAGTCAGAAATTCGAAGATTTACGAAAAAGGTTGCTCTGTGGTGTGATGACATCACCAACAAACGTTTGCACTTCCCAGCCTCAAGTCAGTTTGTGATATCGACGATGCCATTGACATCGGACAGTTTGTCTTAAATGGCCTTAAATCTGAGTTTGAAGCTCGATTTACTGGCTTTGACAAAATAGGAAATGTTGTTCAAGTGTTTCTCTCTGAACCCTAATGGTGAGTGGACCAATGAAGCGGCAGTGGGTTTCAACTCTAACAAAGCAGCCCTGCAAATGGAAATAATAGACTTCCAGGAAGACATTGCTTTTGTAACCGATGGTTACAAAAATAAAAATGAAGCTTCTTTTGCTTTTCAGCCCCACGTTGGGCGCCATCTTGTAACTGATGTTTACAAGAGTAAAAAATATCTTAAGTATAATGTGTTAAAAAAAATGAGGTTCGGTAAAAATTTCAAGAATAAAAAAAAATGTTCAAATCAAAAATAAAATGCTATATGTGGATTATTCAACAATCATTAATACCTCTCCTTCACCTCTTTCATTTATTCACCTTAACACCAGAATTCGTCGCTCATAAAATACCTTAAATCATTAAAAACACCTCTTAGGCCTATTGCCTTACTTCCATAATAAAAATCACCATTTACCTAAACTCACCACCTCATATATCTCCCCTAACTCCAACGTAGAATTATACCTTATGCTCCACCTTACTTTAATTCACCTTACTTTCAAAACCTTAATATCACCTTCATTTAACTCACATAATAATAATAATAAAAAAGAATAGTAATCGTAGTACGTATAATAATCCACATATAACCTCATTTATGCTCTATTAGCATCTATCTATCCATAATTATCAATTACTGTAAAAATATTTATTAAATTAATTTAATTTCCTCAGGGGTGGATACCTGGCTGTTAAAGTACAAGCTAATTGGATATTCGTGGCTGAATAAAGAAATTCAAGACATTGCGGCAACAACTATTTGTTTACTCAAACATAATTAGAAAATGAATATTTACAACAAAAAACATCAACATCATAGAACAATTAAACAAACAAATCAATTAACTATTTACAAATTATACAAAGTTTTGTCAGCCCTACCTTGAAAATAGATGACGCAATAAGTGAAAAGTTTAAGCTAAGCTATTTCTCAAATTTTATAAGTTTTCAAAAATGCAGACTTTTAAGCTTAAAAATAATGGCCATATCTACTCACGATACCTGTTGTTATTATATTTTTACCTAGGATTTCACTGACTCTACTTGATATAGTCACTTCACTTGTACTTTACTAACGCGTTCGTCCGACCACATGGTAACTTTTGAAAAGTTCACTTTTTAAAGAAAGTATACAAAAGATTTTGCTTTGTACAACCTCACCAACTCCTAAACACCTCTATTTCACTTTAGCACAACATTCATTACGATTTTTTGAAGAAATACTACATTTTTTTACAAATTCTCCACCACCAGCAACTAGCTATGTGTTCAGTTAGCTACGCCATCTTGACTCTCTTTCTCTCCGGAACGTAGTGCGACGCATCTCTCCTTTAGAACATTACATGCAAATCCGCACGTAAGCCATTTGTGCTAAGCCTTCCGTATCTCGATATATACGCTGATGTTGTAATTTGTTATACAAGTGTTTATTATTTTTTCATAAGTTGCTTTTGGACTGTCTCTGCCTAATTAAAGTGTTTATAATTTTATTACTGCTTGTCTTCATTAACAATTCACTTCAACCGTAATTATTTAAATGACTTCTTACACAGTTCTCACACGTTACATATGTTCATATATTAATATATCTTTTAAGTCTGCTTTTATTTTACCTACTTTTATAGTCTGTTTTTTATTTTTTATTTATTAAAAATGATTCTACTGTAATTATTTTGCGTCATAAAGGAACTTATATATGTATAAAAATTATAAATGTTTATTATTATATATGTATTGCGTCATTTTATTTATTTAGACCAAACCTCTGTGTTTTTAGACACTATGGGAAACTGCTGATTTATTTTTTATCGTATAGCTTTTCTGTTACATGGCTGTTAGTGTTACACTTTTCAAGACCAGATCAGACAGATGCCGAAAGAACTTTCATGTGAGCTGTTCTGGGTAAAGTATGTGAGCAGTGAAAAATATCCTGAACTGAAAAACTTGGCCATCAAACTGTGTACGATGTTTGGATCAAAGTACACGTGTGGGTCGGCATTTTCAAGGAAGAACTTCATCAAGAATAAATACCTACAGATCCCGCCTTAGCGGCAGCCACCTCAACAACTTAATGAGAATCAGCTGCACAGGTTTAACTCCGAACTTCAAAGAGATAGTTCAGAATAAAAAATGTAGTTTCTCTCACTGAGTTAAGTCACATTTGTAATCATTATTTTTGTTTAGTTTGCATAAAACATAGACCTTAATATTCTTGAGATAAGTTTGATGTACAATTTGTGTATTGGGTGATATAGATTATAAAATTAAATGCTATTTTATGTGTAATGTTTAGTTTTTTTATAACCTGCCCTAGTTTTATATAAGAGTAAAAGTATTTTAAAATAAGCAAACAAAATGTGTGAAATACATGTAATGTGTAAAATTTCTGGAAAACAGGACCTGTAATAGAACCTATGTTCATACTTACAGTACAACTGGTTTGGAACTAAAGTTAGTTATAGTTAGAAACTGCTGTAAGTGCAATGCCAAAATAAAAGTACTAAAACTAAAAATCCAAAATGTTTATAATTCGTGTGATTAAAATTCAAATCAGCAATTTTTGAAGCTGAAAATAGGGGGTAAAAACTTGACCGGCCCTTGGCTGTCTTATACAAATTTGAAATGGACATTCATGAAATTTAATTGGTGATCACTGGTCTACAATGATGTCAAAGTTTTAAACTCACTGCAAACAGAGCCGAATAATTGATAAAGCTGTAATTTAAAACATGTGAAGTTGAAATTTAACGAAAGAAGATGCAGTAATTGAAATAATCACCAGGTAATGAGTATCATATACTTAGCTTTAGAAAGTCAATCTGAGTTTGACATAAGTGTATCAATAATAATTATGTAACTGTACTTTATCATTTCTAAACTAGTAAATTCTTTTATAAATTATTGCAAAATAGAATAGTTTGTTTAATCAAGAAAACTTATACGTAGCCTGACTTGAAGAACATGTCTAAGTTTTATCATATGTTAGGCGCCCTGAATTTAGCCCTACGCCAGCCCTACGATAGCCTACGCTAGCCCTACCGCTACAAACCTTTTAAAAAACATATATCCTGTTGTTATGTTTTTCCTATATTTAACAAAATATTAGTATAAAGTAATTTTTAATATGTATGAATACAATATTTATAAAGATTAATGACTGAATGTGTGGGGATGAGGAATACTACCCCCCCGGAAAACTACCCCCCCAGGTGAAACGTGACGTCACGAAATCTGCCAACTAACCAATATGGGAGCCGTGTCCGCGACTGGAATACTACCCCCCCTAGCAAAAGCGGGTCGCCGGAATACTACCCCCCCGGAAAACTACCCCCCCAAGCAGGTTCCTACAATTATACTGTTATGGGAAACATACTGTGACTAAACAGTTCAGGTTAGTCCTCTAGTTTTTTTTTTATTCTAATTATATAAAGTGATAATACAAACGCATCGAAACTTGAGTGTGCGTGACTGGAAAACTGCCCCCCCGATCTCTGACGTCCAAATGACGTAGGAACCTGCTTGGGGGGGTAGTATTCCGGCGACCCGCATGTGTAAAACTTCAATAATTAGCGTTAAATATGCGTCACAAGTCAAAAATCTCGCAAAATTAAATATTTTCTTTAAGCTGTTGTATTGAACAAAATAATTACTCAATATTAACCAAACTTGGTAAATATATAATATAGGTAAGTGTATTAATTATATACATTTTAAAGAAATACGTCGAATGCTGCTTTGAGAAAATTAGCCTTGTATATGCTTAAAAAGTCGGAAATCTCGCGAAATACTCGCAAAAGGCCTTGAATTAGCCTTGAAAAAATTTTTCTCAAAGCAGCATTCGATGAATTTTTAAAAAAAATTATATAATTAATACACTTACCTATATTATATGTTTACGGAGTTTGGTTAATATTGACCAATTATTTTGTTCAATACAAATCTTTAAAAAATTTATTGTATTTCACGCGATTTCCGACTTTTGAAGCATATACAAGGCTAATTTTATCAAAGCAGCATTCGACGAATTTCTTTAAAAAATTATATAATTAATACACTTACCTATATTATATGTTTACGTAGTTTGGTTAACATTGACCAATTATTTTGTTCAATACAAATCTTTAAAAAATGTATTGTATTTCACGCGATTTCCGACTTTTGAAGCATATACAATGCTAATTGTCTTAAAGAAGCATTCAACGAATTTCTTTAAAAAATATATATAATACCTACAATGACCTAAAGTATGTGTTTACCAAGTTTGGTTAATATTAAGCAATTATTTTGTTCAGTACATCTGTTTAAAAAATGTATTTATTTTGCGTGTTTGTACATGACCGATGTTTTTAGAAATGTTTTACGTTACGGCGTAGGGCTGGCCGTAGGGCTATGTTATATTCGCTCATATGTTAAAGTACCATAAACAAGTTTAAAACAAGTGTTGATTTTTGTATTTATAATTGAAAGTAAATCTTGAAGCAAAACTATTATAATTTAACAAAGACAAAGCATAAGTTAGTGTAAATGAATAAACTTGCAATCTCCCGCTGCAAACTTAAACAATCTATGACCTGTACTGTAAAGACATTAGCAGCATGCGCCACTCAATACTGCATTCAATTTGCAACTTGTCAATAATTTTGTTAAACTTATTGCATTCAATATTAATGCTTGTTTTTTGTTTTTCCTTGCACAGTTGAAAACTGGTTTGACAATTATACAAATTTCTACCTATATTCAAGTTGTGACCATCACTCTCCAAAAAATTCAACCAACACTGAAAACTTTGAGTAGTGTTTTTTAAAAAAA
>JAGFPH010001171.1:166409-226963 GCA_018207615.1 Philaenus spumarius
TTTGTTTTACTAAATTAATTAATTTCCTATTATTAGGAATAGTTAAATTATTAAATCCTGAAATTATTATAAGGGATTATTTTTATTATTATTCCTATTGTTATTGAGGAATAAACTATTTTGAGTATTCAGAAAATTTTAGAATAATCTTAAAATAACAATTATACATTTTTGTTCTAAAGGACATTATATTTTTATGAAGGGTGAAATTTATTTTAAAATATTTAGGTCTATAAGCTACACCCATCTTATTTTGAACACAGTATAATCCTTTACTCTTCTTGTTGTCGATTGTCAACCACAACAACAAACACACACAAGAAAAGTTACCATTTTGGCTCGTCAAACTGTCTTACATTTTGCGAAGACCAAAAACACTTTTCTTCTTCAGAAACTGTTTTCCTAATTATATGCCTTCCGGTGGACGAAAGTCTGCTAGACGCTTACTACAACTTAATGTTACTATTATCACTGGCAAATCTCGGTTCTTATCAGTTATGCAATCATTGTGGGCCTGATCGCTACGAGAGGGGTTTAATTATTCTGTCATTATGTTATTGTTTCCTTAATTTCACTTTTTATTAAAGGAATGTTTTTTACTTCGACTCATGTTCACATATCTTGGAACAGTTTTTTGTCTTTTTTCATCACATGTTTCCAATGTTCTTGCACACGTACATCCACTGCCCTAGAAGTTTGACCAAAAGGTTTTTACGACAGTGTCAAAACAGTAATTTTTTATGTTAGTTTTTTCTTGTTGTTGTGTATTGTGTTGTGGTTGACAATTAATTAATAATTACAAGAGATTACATAGAATTCAAAATAATAACAAGTGTACATGTCGTGACAAAATCATATATGTAGTACAGATACTTAAATACATTTTCAGGGTACCATTTAAACTTGTCTAGTTTTTGGAATCTAAAAGGAGTATTTGTTTATTTAACAACTTATTAGAAAGTCCAAGTTTATTTTTATCATTACACTCCATGTTGAATTTCTGAAAAACCCCAACAAAAATTCTGCAAGGAATGTTGGCGAAATTACAAAATCTAACGGAGGGAGAAAACCACTGATTGTTTTAGTTAGTTACTAATATTCCTTATCAGTTAAATTACTGTAATTCACTGTCCTAAAGAAAACCAAAACTAACTTTACTTAAAAAAGGCCTCATTGATAACAATGAAGATACAGTATATATATTTTTTAAGGCGAAAAACCTGAGTGGTTATCATTGCCTCAATATATAATAGAGATATGTGTAAATATAGCAAAATATAATAAATTATAAAATATTAAAACTATCAGTGTTATAAACCTAAATATTTTTAAATTACAAAAGGATTAGAAAACAGAGAAATTATAGACAAACTTCAAAAACTAGTGTAAATAAGAAAAATGTGTATTAATTTACAATCTGTATTTCATTAAATTAATTTAACATCATTTTAAAATATGGTAAAAATATATTTTCATAAAAACATAAGAACCCGTCCATCTAATCTGTCCTCCAAGTCACTTCTACTTCATCTGTTCTATACCTAGAAAAACACAAGCATAGTATAGTTCAAAATGATTTCATATATTAATTAAAGTTAACACATGTCTATGTATTCTTAGCAAACAATACCCAATCAGGACTAGATGGGATCGAGCCCTGCCCGGATCATCGAAAGTCTGGATTAAACGGAATTTGCCCTAAAATGATGCAATACAAGTTTTAGATGGGTAAATCTATAAAAGAAAATGTCATAAATACAACTTTTCTACAGATTAATTTTAGTTCTAATAATACTGAATTCCTAGTCCTAAGTTTTAGGCAACGAACTGATGTAGAATTGACAAAACAAAACCACTTTGTAAATAAAATTCAAAATTTATTGATTGTACAGTGCAAAAAACACACCAATACAGTACACTAACCTACTTGAAATAAAGAATTTAAAAAATGAAAGAAATGTTAAATTTTTAACAGGACTACAAAATAAAATAACATTGTTTGTTTATAAAAGCTTGGGGTTTTTTCGACTGTCCCAGATACATTCTTCCATTTGGTTATCATTTACAAAACAACAAAACACACAAATTATATATGTTAAGCTATAAGTTTATTTTGTAGGTATCAACAGACAACTAAAGCAAAAGAAACAAAAGAGACTTTCTAAACAAAATCGTATGGAGTGAGTCAATTCATGGAAAACAGGATGCATGTGCCGACTTATTTGTCTGCATTTTTTAATCGTAGCCAACTGAGGTCTTCAAACACTATCAAACAATTATTTTTGTTTTAAAATTAATTAGTAAAATCTTTTTTTAAATCCCGTCCGGATTAACCGTATGTCGGGACAAGAGGGGACTGGGTTAGAGGGACTCTACTATATATAAATCATGTTGTCATTTATAATATGATTTCCTGTTGTTAAGGCAAATAGGATAATTGTTATTGTTGTTTGTTACATTAATCTTGTAGTGGGTAAGACATTATACAGTTCAAGTTATTCAATTCCAGTTAACTATTTAACTAATTCTTAGTAAGTAATTTTATTAGTTACACAATAAGGAAAAAACGGACTTTATTAAATGTCATGGGAGCAAAAACAGCAAATACTAGCTACCTCACCTAGATTATCAAATGTAAAAACATACATTCTGGTGGCTAATCTATTAATAAATCCTATAAATCCTATACCTAATTAAATAACAGAGCAACACAAATTTGTACTTAGATATGAAGATGAATCCAAAGCTAATTACATAGCTGTATTGAAACTATTACACATTGTAAATTTCAAATGTACAAATTTGTAATGAGTCAAAAATAAATACAGTATACATTTATATACACATTTTTAACAGGGTTCACACAATTCAGACATTCAACAAAGATTGTTGCTGGAAATAAATACTACTTTTGGAAAAAACCATAGAAATTAATTGCACACACTACGGAAGCTTCAAACTTAGAAAGTAAACAAACACAGGGAGTTATACAACTCTGTGTCAAACAATACAATGTGATATTTCTGAAATTGTTATTATTAATAGTGATTTTGTTTTTTAGGCATGATAGATTTGTAATTTAGCATAAAACAACGGTAGCTTTGGTTCAATTTGTAATACTGTTTCTTACATTGTCTCCGCAACAAAAGTTGTTTTTCGTGATTTTGAAAATGGCGATAAAGACAATTGAAAGGGCTCAGTGGTATTATATTTTTGTACATAACAATTTATAATAGAATCAAATATGGTGTGATAAAAGAGTCAGTTTAAGGCCCTTTTATTTTTTAATGAGTTTACATACAACATTGAAATTCATGAAAACTTTGTGGGACAATCGTTACCATTGTAAGTAAAATTTGTCGCCCTTTAAAATTAGAAGGGGGTAGATAAACATTATAAAATGTAAATATATAGCTTGTGACATTTAAAACTTAAAAAAAAAACAAATACATTAGTAACAAAATGGTGAAAAGTAAAAGTTTAAAGAAAATAAAAGAGGAAATTGAGTCAAACTCCTTTTCAAGAATAGTTACTGTTAATAAAAGACAAAAACACTTATTTAATCCATTACATTGTTAAACAATGAAGTGTCAAAGATGTTTCTTGGTAGTGATAAAGAATCTTTCACAGACTGTAGGTAATGTAATATGGATTTTTGAACAACATCTTTACTGCCGGAGGGCCCAAGTGCCGCCCTAATTTTGAAGGGGGGCCAAATTTTACTTATTAGGGTATTAGTGTCCCTAAAGATGCCATGAATTTCTATTGAATCTAAAATCCATAAAAAATCAAAGTTCCTTATACAGATTTCTGATTACTCCAAAAATGTTTTTTATGGGAAATAATCTGCTCTAACCAAAAACACAAAAATTATATTCAGAAAAACATTTTACCCAAATACATTTTTATATATATATAAAAATCTTAAAAAATGTTGATTAGGTTTATACTCATAAAATAATAATTATAAAACACAAGAAAATCTAAAGAGAATATCTTTATATTTTAGTAAACAGTTACACTAGGATTTTTGTGATTTTGAGGCTGAATTTAATATAAAACCACTTGATTTTTGAAATTTAATTGCTATTGCATATGGATGTTAAAAAACCTGCTAGGCCAATGGGTTGATATAGTATTTGTAAAAACAACAGAGTACACATAACATTATCAGAAATTTAATCATCGACAGTCTGTTATCAGACTGCTTGTGGTGTTGCTTGATTAGACAACAATGTAGCCACCAATAATCAATATAGATAGCAACACATTGTAAAATACAATTAACAAATAGAAAGTTTTAAAATATATACACAACTTATTGATGGAAAAGTGCTTGTTGTTTTAAATCTGAAAAGCCCCCACTTATCAATTAAAGCCTACAATTCCATTAAGGCGATACTCGTAGAAGACCTAACATAATTTACAACAGTCAGTGAATAATTGAAAATTCTCAACTTAAACCCCCCATGATTTAAAAGGATACGTGCTTAATAGTTATTAAAACAAATGTAGATGTAAATACAATATTTTATTATTAAAATAGTATTATGAAACAAATTATTTATTAAAATCTAAGTTTGAGCTTCCAGTTTGGTTTTCTGCAAACTTCAAATTAAATTCTAAAAATGTAAATTTCTTACATTACAACCTGGCAGCATAGCGGCTAACAGAGTTAAATTTTGATTTTGAAATTTCTGTACAAACAACATTAATTATTTGGACATAAATTAAAACTGGAAAACATATTTAAGTATTATTATAATTTATTATTAATATTATTCTATAATTTATATTATATTATTTTTAATATAATTTATTTTATCTTATATATAAATTCTCGTGTCACAATGTTCGTTCCCGTACTCCTCCGAAACGGCTTGACCGATTCTCATGAAATTTTGTGAGTATATTGAGTAGGTCTGAGAATCGGCTAACATCTATTTTTCATACCCCTTAGTGATAAGGGCTACGCCCCAGTGGGCCTCAAATTTTCAATGTTAATCTTATGGAAGGTCAATCTTAAGGAAGAAGAAGAAAGATTTCTTTTGATTTTATCATGGGCACAAAAAACAGCTGTTCGTATGAAAAGCTTAAAACAGCTGATTTTGATCAACAACTGATTTGGATCAAAAACTGAATATAATTTTAGGTTAGGCCTACAATGAACATTTTTTTTTTTTTTACAATGAACTAAAACACTTGGGCTAATTATTAGTATCAGGTTGATTTGTCTATCCGTGCAAAGCCGGGTCGGGCCAGCTAGTATATTATAAATATTTTATATAATATATTCCATTAGAAATTCCAATCATACTATTTCCACATATTCATCATTAAACTATATTATGAATTTATCACAGTAGCTTTTGTTCAATTTGTAATATGGTATCTTATGTGCAGTCCCTGCATCTGAAATTGATAACATTTTTAAAATACATCTGTTGATGACTTATTCAAGAAAAATTACTAACAAATACCAGTTTAGAAATACTGACACTGCCATTGATGTATATGTTACAGTATTTATAAACTGCCATTACACTGATTTATGCAACAAAGACAAATCTGTACAAAATCATAAATTTATTTTTAGAAATCTAACGAACAGACAGAAATCTGCAATACTTTGAGCGCATATTCCTATCGACAAAAATGTTTTACAAACATAGGTATTGAAAAGCCTTTGTTTTCAACTCATACCAATAGTTATAGAAATATTTCATGATTTCAACTCCAAAATAATCACTATTGGAATTTTTGAGGCATAAATTATGTGCTTCATTTGCTGGTTGTATTTGTGTACGTAATTTGAGAATATTTTTTTTTAATTTGCCCCACAAAACTACTTTTAGAAAATTCTAAAGAAAACTTAGTGTAAAACATAACCATTACAGATAATTAACCCTAGAACTGTCACGGTTAAAGCTAAAATTGGCCAGCTCGTTTTTAGCGTTTTGCATGCATATTTTTAAAAATTCGCCATAAATAGTAAATGAACCCCAATCGAAAAGTGTTCAATAGCTTTTTTGTAGAAGAAACTTCAAAGAATTCAAATATGCCACTAAAAATTAGTTTATTTTGAAATTGTAAAAGTTATTAGCTCAAGAAACAAAACATGTTCAGTAACGAAAGGAAAAAGTTCAACTTTAGGCCTACATAACAAGTAGAAAACATTTTTTGTAATGTTTTACATAATTGTAAAAATGTTTTGTAATTTAGTTCTAAATAAAACTGCATAAAAATATTTATCAATTTCAAATTTCGTATTTTGAAAAGAACTCTTTTTATGTTCCTACTACAAGACTACTAACAAAACTATGCCAACTATGTTTGGACTCATTACTATGCATTATATTATCATAACCATGACGTGTTTGGTGTCATTTTCTTTTAAATCTAACGAAGAAGTTTTGTAATTTAGTTCTAAATAGAACTGTATAAAAACATTTATCAATTTCAAAATTTTTATTTTGAAAAAACAGTTTTTATGTTCCAAGTACACGACTGGTAACAAACCTAGGCCTAGATTGTAACGTCCTTTACTAATATATGTTTTGCCGAAAAATGAAATATTATTATAACAAAGTGTAGAGGATAAATCAAAGAAAAGAACGGTATACTTGTCTTTCCTTAGTTCACAAAAGTGTTTGAGTTATATTTATTTGAATAACAAAATGACATCAATCTAATGAAAAGCCGCTACGCTACACTCTGCGTATAAGACGGGACATTTGAATAGCGTGAGAACATACGCGCTAGAGTTTCTCACCAGAACGTACATTTCAACTGTCATCTAGACAGACAAAAAACCGGTTATTTCTGGATTACTTCCCACCGTTACAAACTTCAGACTTTGCTCTACAAAATGGTGTAAAGAAATCTGTCAAAACATAAGGCAGTGCCTTCCCAATATCGGTTGACAAATGGGCTGTTTCATTGGTTGAGAAACGTCCAATCGCAAGGGTTTACAGTAATTCTAGGAAAAAATATTATTTTTATAGTGACATCTGATTGGAAGACACCAACAGAAAGATAAAATCTTGACGAATCCAATGTTATCGTTATAATTGCCAAAGATATATTATCGTAGATGGTCTTAAACGTTGAAGAAGTGGGAAATAACAGTACAATTGTATGCACATTCGCGCACGGAAAGAGCTGTAGACCGATGTGCATATTTTAAAACGATGATTACGTAGGCCTATGTAAATAAAATATGTTTTACAAAAAAGTTGTAAATACAAAAATTAAAGTTTAATTCATTTCCTTTCCAATGGTGCCAGTTTTATTACGATTGGATGATTCTAAGTGTGTTAAATTATCGATTATGCAAATATATGCAAATGTTCAAAATTGTTGCGTTCTGCGCCTGAGAGAGGGTCATGCATGATCTGCCAGTTCCAGGGTTAAAAAAAACACTTTTAGTCTATGATAAACAAATTCATAAATTAAATATTATTGAAAAATGTATATAAATGGATATAAATTGATCATCAAAATAGGTTTTGACAAAATAGCATTCACTGTTTATAGACATTATAAATATACATTTTTTTAGAATTAAATTTTATACAAATGGTGTTATAAAATCTTATTACTGGCAATTTAACAAAAATATTGTATGTATAAAATAACCCTCTTTTATTTAAAAATAGTATTTTCTAAAAATAAATATTTCTTCTAACTACTACTGAATTAACCCTTCAACGTGTTTTGCCGTACGTGTTTTGCCGTACGTGATACGCCGGGAAGTTTTTTCCTTCGGTGCGTTTTGACGTATAGCTCAGGAAGATTCCATCAGATGCTTCCATCTAGCAGATAAACTTGAAACTATCTCGAAGTTATTTATATTGCAGCATAATTGTAGATATTGTAGCATAATTATTGGCTGATTTAAAAAAAAAAAAAACATACGATACTTCTGTTGAAATTCTTGACGAAATTAGTTCACCAGTATAACAGCTGTTTTACCATACAAGTTTGTGACATTGTGTTTACTACGTTTTTGTTTACATTTGATCACTTGTAGTGTTTTTATGTGTGTTAGTTGATTGATTACGTTCGAAAATCATGTTTAGAATATTTTATATTGGTTTTATTAGTGTTTTCTTAGTACGGTATGTGTTTTGTGATAAGACTACCAACTAAAACTAACTTTTGACTGGTACTTATGTAAATATTTTATCACAAGTAAACTCCTGTGTTATTGATATTACCAAAAATAATGTAATCTGCTGTTTAATTTAGTAAAAGAATCATTAAAATATTCCAAAAAATAAGTTAGTTACTAACGTTTTTATACAAACATGTTTAAAAAGTCACACGTTGAAAGGTTAAACACTCAAATAAGTTGACAAATATAATATGGTTCAATTTATTAAATTGAAAAACAAAATTTTAATACAAAATTATAATAGATTACTTCTTGAATATTGTCCCTTAATTTAAAATGATTATTTTGAGGGTTACATAAGAAATATGCCATCGGCATTAGCTCGGTTATCTTTAAAATTCAATTGAGATTTATTTAACTTTGAAATTGAATAAGTCTTTTATTTTATTGATATCGGGTTAGTTGTTAGTTACAGGCCTGGGTTTGAATAAGCTTTTTATAGCAACGCATTGATATGAAAAATTAATTAAATTATTAACATAGCATCATTTTAATGTTAGCATCATTGTTGAAAGTTTGTCTTTAACCCTTTCCACTCGAGTATCGGGGCAGCCCCGACTAATCCGCACGAACTCCTATGTCGGGCGAGCCCCGAACTCGCAATGATAACGTTCTTTGATTGCATTTGAACAGACGTAGTTACTTTGATGACTGCTTTTGTTGAAGTTTGAGATGTGCTGCTATCTGTGAAATTTTTTTAGGACCATTTGAGTTCAGTTTCTGTGGTAAATAAATCTTAGAAAATGTAATATTTGCCGTCTTTGGCCAGCCTGTAAACAGCTGTCTGCTCTTGTCGTTGTTTGGTTCCTACTTACTACGCAGTGTTTTAGTGAGCTTACGCGTTGTTTAGTTTTGTTGTACTAGGTTATCGTGTGTAATTTCACAGTTTATTTTTGAATATTGTTCTTTTTATAATAATAATGATTGTTGTGAAATAAAATGAACGAAGACGACGGCAGTTTGTTACAAAATGACGTTAGTGGCGACGGAACTTTAGTTTCGCACCTGAGTGATTAAAATATTATCAATCAGTTTTGAAAAAAGCTTTTCTTACTAGTTTTGATCTACATAATACTGTTGTTAAGCAATATAATAAATAGTTGAGGCAATTTTGTACAAGTTGGTGTCAAAACTAATTGTTTTCATAAAAACTCATTTTTTACAAAAAACTTTTTTTCAATTATAATTTTTTTATAATTTATTATTGTGTCTAAAACATGTGTAAACCACATAATTTTGTTTATAATGATATAGACAACAAAAAACAAGCAACAAATATATCCCATTGAAAATTTTTCCAAAATTCTTGTTTATTCAGGTTTTTTGTTACAAATTTAAATTTTTTTCAATAAATAAAAATTAAAAACATATACTTGAAAATAAAAATATATGTTTTTTTCATACCAATCTATACGGTACTTTAGTCATAGAAAAAACTAAAAAAAAACAGCCTTTTAGAACTGACAGAAATACTTTTTTTGAAGTAAACATGTTACAGTGCAATATTCGCTCAAAATTAATCTGACCTGATCGCAACACCAGGTCAACAGTAATTCGAGAGGAAAGGGTTAAAGTTCAGAGTTTTTAATACAACATATTTAACAAATAAATAAAATGTCACTGATATGTATTATAACAGATTATACCACGTCTGTTTTGCACTAATAGCACTGATTGTATTACTTTAAAAACTGTTTAAAACTTTCGAAATTCACAGAGACGTTGTTTTAAATGTTCTTACTTCCAGGCTTTGGTTTGTAATGCCTCTTCTAGTTGAAATTTAGCGTGTCCCTTCTGTGGTTTGTATTGTACTCGCTACACTTTCCTAGTGCTGCGGTCACTGGTTCTCTAATCTCATTGGTCAATCCTACATTCCTTCTTGTAATTTAAATTTTTATCTTTATTTCTTATTTGCATTTTTCTTATTATTTTCATGCCAAAATATTATTTATCAAAATTTACTTATTTATTTAATTTATTAATTAAATCTTGTTACATTTAAAATCAACTTGACTTCCTTATTGTATGTGAACATGGCCGTTCCCTTGACATTACATTGATTTGTAACCATTATTATAATTAGTTTCTAACACATTTGATATAAACTAATATTCATTTATGTCCTAATTATTTCTAATACGTACAATTTTATCGGTTGTCACCGTGTTCTATTTGGTTTTAATATTTATTTGTGTTTTTAAACATGACTAAGTTCGTTTAACATAGGAATTTGGAAACGGAACACGTTATCTCTACTTTTCAATTGTTTTGATGTGACATCATTATTTGAATGAATTCTACTGTTTTTATACATCTGATATGACTTTGATGAATAAATAAATAATGAATATAATTATTCCTTGTGAGCAGACTTTGGAAAGTTAACCAAAATATTTAACTGATTAAAGTTAAAGTTAATGCCAGAAAAATTAACTGATTAAAGTTTAAGTTAATGTCTGAAAAAATTAACTGATTACAGTTAAAGTTAAAAAATATGAACTGATCAAAGTTAAAAGTTAAAATACGGCACGTCATAAGGTTTATCAATACGCACGCGCAACGTTTCATTTCATTGATTTCATTTTGTGATTCAAGTAAAGCTAATTCAAATACTTTAGTGAAATAATAATTTACAAGTATACGGTTCAATTCTTTGATTTATTCTCTACACTTTCTTATAATAATATTTAATTTTTGGGCAAAGAATTCATTCCTAAATTTAAATTACTATTCAATCTAGGCCGTTTTGTTAGCAGTCTTGTGGTAGGAACATAAAAACTGATGTTTTCAAAATAAGAAATTGATATATATTTTTATACAGTTCTATTTAAAACTAAATTACGAAACCTTTTTATATTTATGAAAAAAATTACAAAAAATGTTTACTACTCTTTATGTAGGCCTAAAGTTGAACTTTACCTTTTGTTACTAAAAATTTTTGTTTCTTGAGCTAATAACTTTGTAAATTTTACATCAATCGTTTTTTTACTGCCACATATGACTTCTTTGAACCTTTCTCTACAAAATCCTATGGAATACTTTTAGATTGGTTTATAATTACTATATTTTTCCAATTTTTGAAAACATTCTTGCACACGCACCGAAATGGCTTGGCGTTGAAAAACATTAACATGGACAGTTGTAGGGAGAATTAATTGAAATTACAGTAAAATATTTTGAAAGAAATTAAGTTTTTACTACGTTTTAGATTAGAATATTTTCGCTACTGGACTTGACTAAGTTCTAAAAATAGACTAACTCAAACAATGACAGAGCACGTAGGGGTAATGCGGAATGCGTACCGTTATGAATTATGAGAGCCTTGAGGTCATCTCCCTGACCTTGAGGGGAGAGTGAGATGACAAACAACGCTACCATAACTTATGAAATTATCAACTGTAGCCTACACTCCAAACAACTCAGCTTAAATACTAAACCTTAGGTATTAATCAAACGTTTTAAAATGTTCTATATGTCACGAACATAACCTTCCTTTTCCCATAAGATTTGGTTTTCGCTATGCGGTTTTGTGATTCGAAGCAATTTTTCGGAACCTATTCCAGTTTTTTATTCGTTTTATATAATTTTGTAATTTGAGGACCACTAACTGAATTCTTTTAGAAAACAACATTTTACAATTATTCAATTCAACTCTTTGATTTATCTACACTCTACAAGAAATTTGAAATTGATAAATATATTGATACAATTCTTTTTAGAACTAAATTACAAAACTTTTGTACTTTTTGAAAAAAAAATACAAAAATGTTGACTACTTTTTATGTAGATCTAAATTTGAACCTTTTCCTTTCATTACTGAACATTTTTTGTTTCTTGAGCTGATAACTTTGTAAAATTTACATCTATCACTTTTTTACTGACATATATAAATTCTTTGAACCTTTCTCTACAAAAAAGCTACGGACCACTTTCGAATTGGTATATAATTACTATATTTGGAGAATTTTTGAAAATATGCTTGCAAACGCCCTATAATATATGTAAATGCCCTTGAACGTATGCCCTATAATAAAACACAAATATCAATAATAGACGACAAAAATTGGATAGGCAACAACCTAGAACGGCTAAAACACAACTTACCTTTAAGTGGGTCCTTAAATTGGACCCTGAAGCCTTGATTGTTTTAAATTTTGGTAAACACAAAAGGCATTTAAATGTTAAACTATTTCCCTCCCTTGTTATTTGTTCATAAAAGTTTGAAATGACTGGCCACAATAAAGACATAATAAAATTAAATTAAAAAGTAAAAAATTAAAATACTGCTACACTAGACCTAATTCACTATTAACAATCACTAACTCACTAAATAAAATCTAAACTGTCAATCACTATAACAGGGCAAAACAATTAAACAACTTATACAAAATTAACAAAACTATCCAACTGTAATAATGGCATGCGTATACCCAAGGGCTAATTGAATGACACTGATGGGTATGTTAACGGCGTTGTTTTGTTTGTTTACGTTACCGTTAGCTAATAGCCCAGGTACCTTATACAGGTATAAGGTATCTGAGCTAATAGCTAGTTCTATCTTTCTTTAGACACCCCATCCCTTCTGGTCGGCCAATAAGCAATAAATAACCCAAACTAAGGAATATTGAATGTTGTCGCGTCAGGCCCACCCACCCGGTCGGCCGGCATTTCCATTGTGACAAATCTTACCCGGCATCCGCCAAATTAACTGACGTTAGTTTTAATCGTTAACCAATATTTTAACGATTAAGAGTTAAAAGTTAATCTTTAAAACTAGCGATTAAGTTAAAAATTACCCATATTTTTAACGATTAATTTTAATCGTTAATTTTTTTAATCGTTATTCCCAAGTCTGCTAGGGAGTGATTTCTTGCGATTAGTGGTGTAAGTTTAATATATAGATCGAGTGTTTGTGTGCTAAATGCAATTTTTTTACTAGCCTAGTTTAGTTTAATTTTACATTAATTTAATTAATCAATTTCACACAGTGTTTTGACAATAGGCTCTAATCAAGTTATTTATAAATATGACTCTACATATGAATTTCGTCTGCTATTTTCATTACAATTTATTAGGCTTATTTCTTAACATTGGTTGGTTCCTTAGTCTTTCCAGTAATTTAATGTTACCAACTTAGGCTATTCGGGTTTAACATTTTTGATGCAATTTAGTATTATTATATATGCCAAATTTTAAAATGTGTTTAAACTATATTTTTGTGTTTTAGAACAGTTTTCTTGGACACTACTAAAGATAATATTTCTGGATCAAAGGGTTTTCAAATTAAATACATAAAAACACTAATTTTTCCCCATAGTTTGTGTACCAAGAAATTTAGTATAATATTACTTACTGCAAGCAAGGGTTTCTTTAATTATTTACTTACACGACACAAGTTGAGGATATTTATTTTTTCTTAGTTGGGTGTTTAAACATTTAACAAAATACAAAAAGCAAATACTTCAATAACACTCAAGTAGAGCTATTAAATTTATGGTCATGTTACAGTACTAAACATATATTATTAAATAAATAATTTAAACTTCAAAGGATTGCTCGCAGAAAATGATATAACAGTTCTACTAATACAGACAAAATATACACTTATAAACTAGAAATCACAAAAATAAGGCACCTAAAAAAAACAACGCAATCAGTAAGATTTGTAAATTTTACTACACACTATAAATAACTCGATGAAAGAATGCGTCTGATGACAGCCGAGCGGACACTGGCATTGGCACTGCAGGTTGGGGATGGCACGGATGGAAAGGTTGGCACACCGTGGAAAAACAAGAACGCATCGTCAAAAAAACTAAAGCTTAACATTCCAGGGTTGACACTATTCTTATTAATAAAAACGATCATAAAAATGTAATAAACAGTAATTTAGAAATAAAAGAATTGTATTTGAATTAAATCAACTAAATAACAATTATTGAAACGTAAGATAATGTAGGTTTGTAACAATGAAATTTAAACAAATGGTACGATTTGGATTTAGTTAAATGACAACAGTGGCAGCAATTTTAATCATGTAACCCGATATTTTACAAAATTGCACGAGTGTTTTTGTTAAGTTTATAAACTTATAAACAATTCTGATGGCATATATTTAATCAAATAAATGTGAAATGACATTTATTATGATAGTATCAGAAATTTCGTAAAGACTTCTTACAAAATTCAAAATATAAACTTAATTCAGCAAAAGAAAAAACTAGTTCGAACAGAAAATGATTTTCAGGCAGTATGAATTTCCTAGCATCCTTTGGGACACTCTTACAGATATCTTTCCCTAATTTGACTAGAATATTCTATGTTGTGTTAAAAAATAACCTAATAAAACATATTAGGGCTGTTAATACAACAAAATGTTTACTTGTAAAATAAAATACAGTTTTTCATCACCAAACCTTTTCATTGAGTTTACCTGATGTACTCTGAACACCACTGCTCAACCACGTGCCCAAAATTACCCCAATTAGATGGAGAATCATGCGCAATTACATATTAATGCAAAAAATTAATGATTGGCAATATTTAAAATGAGTTTAAAAAACTCTAATATTCAAGAATTTTACATCTTAATTGTCAGACCAGCTGACAATCTGGGAAATAGATAGTTTCCCTACTTTTAACTCTATTACAGATTATCCATAAAACTCCCTACATAGTTACCTCTGTGTGCATGTTGTCTCTTCCCATTTAGTAGCACCTGCAGTACTGTACATTAGTGCTCCAGCATGAGCTATCATTGCTCCGTTATCTATACAAAACCTTTCGTCTGTTGCATACAGTTTAGCATTACGTTCATTACACATGACTCCCATCATATCTTGCAAACGTTCATTACATCCGACACCACCAACTAGTAGCACTTCATGAGAGTCACAGTGCGCCATAGCTCGTTCTGCACAACAATTAAAATATATTTTTGTATTCTAATCTCAGAAGTAATTTTATAGATTATAATTTAACTGTAGTAGTAACAGATTTATGGAACAAAGTTTTCCCTTTTTTATCACTCTTTCAATAAGCTGATTTTTTTTCAAATACAGATTATTTTTAAATAATCAAATTGGATTAGCATGAACTTTAGAATGAAAAAAAACCAACCATGTGCCTGCTGGACATGGTTCTTTAAGGTTCTGATTTCATAAAGTTAAAATTTAGAAGTCCTGTAATAATATTTGTATTTCTTCAAATTAGATAAAGTATTTATTTTATTCCCTGATATAAACAGGGTGTAAAACCAATGTTTCAGGACTTTGGGATATGATTCCTCATACAAAAAGTAAGAACAAAGTTTATATAAACGTAGGCCCGAAAACGCTTTGTTTCCCAGGTATCCGCCATTTTGGGTTTTTGTACAAAATAATTCATATCTAGAGAACGGTTTGACTAATTGAGTTCAAACTTGGCATGAAGTTGAACCTAACAATGATATAGCTCAAGAAAAATAAGCGATTAAACCAATCATGCGTTTCAAAATGGCAGCTGTTTGAAAATTTCAAACCTAAATTACTCAAAAACTGTACATTTTAACAAAAAATGTCAAGACACCTTTTTTGTAACCCTTTTGATTCCCTATCAGATAGTTCAACTGTCAAAATAATCAGATGAAGGATAGTAGCTAAGTTAATAGTATATAGCTAAGATAATGACAGCAAATGTCCATACAATATTGTAGTATTTACTGTGTTTGTATAGGATGCCGGGTTTAGTAATTTAGGTTTGAAATTTTCAAACAGCCGCCATTTTGAAACGCATGATTGGATTTAATTGCTTATTTTCTTGGGATATATCATTGTTAGGTTAAACTTCATGCCGAGTTTGAACTCAATCAGTCAAACCGTTCTCTAGATATGAATTATTTTGTACAAAAACAAAATGGTGGATATCTGGAAAACAAAGCGTTTTCGGGCCTATTTTTATATAAACTTTTGTTCTTCCTTCTTGTATGAGGAATCATTTCCCAAAGTCCTGAAAGGTTTTTTTACACCCTGTATATACAAACACATACAAAAAAAAACATAACTTCACAATAAAGAATAAAATAAAATAACAACCTGAATGGACCTTGAAACCTTTGGAATGGAATGAAAATGGAACAACCTTAAAACTTTAAACCTCGAAACAACGTGAAATCGTTAAAAAAAGTGTGATGATATCTTGAAATAATAAATTATTAAATCCATTTTATTCAGATTTTTAAATAGATTTATTGTTTGCATGTATGTGGAGATACCCAAACAAAATTTTATATTTCAGTATATCTCTTCTTTTCTGCATTTGGAAATATTTAAAGCACCAGCATATAAAATGGCATCACAAAAGGTGATCAAATTAATAAACTCTTAGCCTGTGGTACATGGACAGACACACATGATCCAACTATAAGTTTTAATATCTACATTAACCACAGACTAATTAACCACAGACTAGTGGATTGTTGCCAAGTAATACTGTAATTAGATATTAACATATCAGCTTCAGGCGGCAGAAATTCAAGCCACCACAGTTATATAACTTAAATAACTTTTTATAAGATGCTCTAAAAATAAGGCTTAAATTTGAACATTATCAAAAAAATTTCTAGAATTATAGAAACGATCAATCTCTTAAATATGGTACGGTACCTGAGCAAGATGTCTTTGTTGGGGCCCGGAATTACATATAATACAAACATTATTCCTAAATTTAGACAATAACAGTGTTATTGAAAGAATTATTTATTTTAACAGTAAAATATAAGAAGACTTTTTTAAAGTTATTTTAGTATTTAATTTGTGTAACTTTTTTGTATTGGTGTATTTTAATCAGTGGGGGAGGAGGCGGTAGCAAGTTTACAATAAAGATCTACAATTTTTTAATAATGTTACGGATAAACAAAAATAGTCAAATTTAAAATTAAAATTAACCAATGTTGGTAGTAGCGTACAAGAACACGATGTATGCCGGCCGATTAGTGATAACTCACTCCAACGTCCAAGTTATTGATAACTTAGACAACGCCTCAAAACGGCTGATACTTAATAACATGATGTCAAGGATCCGATGATGACGGTGTAACCGTCAAAACTAATCATCCGATAGGAGAGAATATTTGGATTGTCTGACGAAGGAAAAAATAAGGTAATAAACCTTTTTTATTATATTCATATAGTGTTAGCTATAAATTTAGCAAACTTACCATTTAATAGTCCAATTTTAAACGTCCAACGTCGGCCGTTTCGGCTATTCAGCCATTCTCAACTTAAGGACCATTGTCCTTCGTCATTAATAAAAATAAAAACACATAGTACACTTAATAACACTTATACACACAAGTCCACATTACAAATTACACGTAAAATTTAATTTCAACTCCAACCCATTTTTTGACTTTGTAATAGACATCACAAAAGCAAAAACAGATAAGAACAATGCTCAAGCATAACACCGACAGTATAGCCGTAGACAGTGAACCAATCACATGAACATTAAAATGTGCGAGTAATTTGTAATTGTGGATTCGTGTGTAATATGTGTTTTTATTTTTACTAATGACGAAGGACAATGGTCATTAATTTGAGAACGGCTGAATAGCCGAAACGGCCATCGTTGGTCATTTAAAATTGGACTATTGGACGGTAAGTTCAACAAGTTTACTTAATAAACAATAGTCGGTATGGCGAACACAAACAATAATAACTATAAATTTAGTTAAGGAATACAGTATTAAGTAAACATTCATATCTACATTTTTGTTTTAAAATTCTAACTACACGAATGGACTTCAGCTTAGTTAGTTGCCTGGCCCTCCCAAGCATGTAACCATGTAACGCTTACTTCCTAATGAGGCAAATGTGCCCAGGATGCTGCGTCGAAGAAATGACCCAGGGTTCGGGCGCCAAATAAATACACTGGTTGGTTACAAATAGTTTATTATTGCCTCTGGTAGGTACAATTAAATCGCTCTTAATCACAAGCTTTCTTACAGAAAATTTACCTACTGGTATTCCCAGACTGATTTGGAGGTGGTCCTTTGGGGAAATGTATGGGGAAGGTGAGGACTAGAGGGAGCTCAACAAGCTCCCATACCTGAGGGGGATAGAATGAGTTCTCAGAGGGAGCTCAACACGCTCCCGTACCTGAGGGTGATAGATCGAGGACTCAGAGGGAGCTCAACACGCTCCCGTACCTGAGGGGGAAAGAGTGAGTTTCAGAGGGAGCTAAGCTCGCTTCCGTACCTGAAGGGAAGGAAGGACCTTGTGGGTTGGCAGCCTGGGAAAAGACTGACTCTTGGACTGACCACTGCTCCTTATATAGTGGCAGTCTCCCACTACACTTACACTAATTATTAATTATCTAATCTTATCTGCTTAGGTCAATATTTAATCAAGACTCTTAATACATTTGTCCAGAAATGTTTCGTTTCAACCACCCCTTACTTATACTTATATGGGTAGTTTCTGAAATAGGAAAGAAAACCTCTAGAGCGAGATCCTTACATACCTAAAAAATATAAAATTCTATATACTTATATTGCTAATTGCTTAATTCAAGACAATCTGCCACTGTTGATAACTCGCTAGTATTTTCAACAACAGGTATGGAAAATAGATTAGTTTTGGTTTAAAAATGAAGATTTTTGTCGGTTTTACAAATGTTGTTAAGTTAACAGTGTTAAAGATATTCAATAATAAATATTTTTAAAATTAATAAAGTTTTTGTGTACAATTGTAAAGTTACATAAAAAATGAGTTTGCCAAATTTAAAGACCCTACTAAATATACGAGTATTACCTACTGGGTAGAATAAAACTTAAAACAGAATAACACAACTAATATGTTTATTTACTCAAGCACGTTTAATCACCATCTTCAGTGATGCACAAGTTACAATATTTAAACTACAACTCGCACTCAAACTGTATTAGTTATATAGTTTAATTATTGTAGCTCATGCATCAATGAAGAAGGTAACATTGTCGCTGAAATATATTTGATTAAATAAACATATCAGTTGTGAGATTCTGTGTTCAAGTTTTATTCTATGAAGGATATCTTCGCACAAGTCAAGCTCAATATTTATTTATATCTACTAGAGCCTGAAAAGTTCCAGTCTACTATAATTGGTAATTTACTGGTAAGCTTTATGATTCATGTTATTAAATTAGACAACGGGCTAATATTTATTTCATACCATTGTTGTTGCATAACAATAAATTAAAATTTTAAGCTACCAAAAAGGACAAAAACTGCAGCAAGATTTTAAGTTTAGCAATCAGTTATAAAGGTAAAGAGCAGAAATTGGTCGGAAAGCATACTCTGACATCAACAAATTAAAGGTGTCTAAAATCATATCAATAGTGGAAATATGGCAATTGAAGAAGATTCAGATCAACATCAAGTTCAGTAATGCAGTTTTGGATATGTTTGATCAAAGGCATAAGAAGTAAGCATCAGATAAGCAGTAAGAGAAAGTGGATATTCCTGGCACACTTTATTTTCAACTTTGGAAACCTCTATACATGAAGAAAATTTTGAATAAAACTGTGGCATCCAAATGGAGTATTGTGAAAACATGTTAGCTTTGGAAATAGACTCATAACCTTTTTAAATAAAGTGTACTGTCAATGATAATCAATTGTATGATTTGGTAAGCATTACAACTGTAACTCTGCACTGTTGAAAAACAAGGAGTGTCTTTTTTATTATAAAAATTGCACACAAGGCCGAAACTAACTGTATGGTATGGATTTACTACAAATCGTTTTGTTGATTCAAATATTCTTCATGTGACTATGGATGGACAAAGTGATTTGAATATTCTGCAAACTTTTGTTTTGCCAGAGATGTCAAGTTGGGAAAATTCTAATAGCATCATAATTGTTCAAAACAGAGTGCTACAGGTGTTCAAACTTACCTTCAAAAGCGATTTTATAACAATGGATTGGACTAAAGGTGCCAAAAAATTAGACTATAGGAAGACTTGATTTGATCTGTGATTTCTTCTTATGAGGTTGGGTGAAAGGAAGCTAAAAGCACAAGATTTGTGGAACTAAGAAAGGTCGTCTCAAATGTTACAGTTGACTTATATAAACTTGTTGAAAATGTTGTGGTAGATTATGGACATTTTTTGTTGATGTAGGTGCTTATGCTGTTGCTGATATTGGTGTAAATAAACATAGATCTTACAATAAATGAGATCTGCTCCTCTCTCAAATGCACATTATGAATTATGTTTATATAATTAATTAGAAAATTAGAAATATTTCAATAATTAGAAATAGCTAGGATCTTTTGGTACTTCACAGAGACATGGTACTTACTAAGTAAAATTTGTTTTAATTGAAAAGGTTGTACTATAAACAAAACATTAAAGGGGCTTATCTATATATGAACTTTTTTCTTTATTTTGATGGAAGGAACACGTTCCATATTATATAACAACAACCTCTATAAATATTTTCCACCATTTTGATAACTGAATTTAGATAGGTTTCCACTATTACTTTTGTCACTTGACAAAGAACCAAAAAATGTTGTCTATGTTAGCTGAAACTTAACAAAATAATTGAATCATAAGGAAAAAATTTAGTAAAAGTAAAATGTTACTTGATGATCATTTAAGGCCTTCTCGTACTGGTTTGCATTTGGGTAGCAGGAATTTTGATTCTTTCAAAACAAGCAACATTAACAACAGATTTAAGAAAGTAAAAAATTGAAATTTTGGTGATTCAAGTTGTTACGGTACAGAGCTTTAATATTTAAATTAATTGAATACAGGTTTGCGATCAAGCAAGACTCTTACCTGTAGTTTCAACAAGCATTGCAAAAACTGTTTCTTGCAAGGAAAAACATAAATCTTCAGGTGTATACTCCCCACTGTCCAACAACTTAGGAGCTCTTTCTTCTATGTACGATAGTATTCCTGAGAAAGACACATCCATGCCTTTTACCACGTATGGCAATGCAAGGTACTTGTTACCTCTAAAATACAAATAAATTAGCAAAACTGATGTGTAATATTCAAATATATTGTATAACATTTAGTGAAACTGTTTTTTATTTAGTTGGAAAAATACAACTATACTATATTAGGCCTACAATGGGAAAAGTAATAAAAATATTTTTAAGAAATGGATCATTGTTACTGAGATACTATTAAACTCAATCAATACTTAAAATTTTACTATACTAACTTTTAACCATGGTAAAGTAATGGTACTCACTTTTTGGCAAGTTGTTCAATGTTGTATCCCGGACTAGGATCATTGGAAAGTCGAAGTACCCTTGCAAATCTGTCTAAACAATTACCGACAGCAATATCAATAGTTTCACCAAATATTCTATATCGTTTACGAGCGTAAGCAATAACCTGTGTGTTACCACCACTCACATACAGAACAGTTGGATTATTGCTGTTAGTAATCACCCGACCCATTTCTATGTCTGATATATTTAGTGTTAAGAAAATGTAATGAGAGATAATAATTTTGTTTGAAAACAAATGTATTTTCCTACTTACAGCTACTTAATAAAGTGCGTTTTTGCACACTCGCACCAGTTCGCAAAATAAACTATATGTGTCAAGTAATTATACCTCTTTAATTTACTTTTACTGCACAGTGTAACCTAGAGTAAACAGCTGATGTAGGCTATGTTTTGAAAATTTTGATTGTTGTGCTGCTCTTGGTGGCATTCATGTGAACTATAATACTATCTGGAATATTATAGAGAACATTTGAGAACTAGATTGTAATATTATCACGTTTTGTTTAGTAAAACAGATCTTTTTAAAAACTAATCACTAATTTAAATGCAGCTGTAGAAAAAAACGGTGTGTATTACAGGTGCAATGTTTACTTAGGTCACCCTCAATAAACTGTAACGCCTTCGTCTGCAACCAAATGTTTATTTCGTGCGATAAACTCAATTTTGAACCCTTGATAACTAAATTTTTCATAAAGAATTATGTTTTAGAAAACAAATTCAATAAATGCTGTTTTCTTAAATGCAGTGTAAAACAATATGAGATGACTGGGATTGAGTAATTCATTATATCCGAAAACAATGTTAATCTGGATATATAGGTTACTGGTCAAAATATCAATCACACTTAATGCACAGAACTGTTTGCAACTTTTAGCGATAATGTGCAAAGTCAATATTTTAACCACATAAATTTAATGTTAAGCTTAATAAAAGTTTGTACAAGAAATAATGAGAAAACAATTTATATTTAACCAATAAAAGTGGTTAGTTAAACCAGTAATTGACGGATGTGTTATAATTGAGTTTTAATGTTTTCATCTGCACACTGACAGTTTATTTTGTAGTTGAAAATTAAACCATGTATATTAATGACCAGAAAAATATTGATCCATATTTTTAACTAAATACTATTATTATATTCAAAAATCACTAAAAAAATTACAGGTTAGAGAAATGACCACCACAACAATCAAAATTCTATTGTTTTTGATTTACCACTTAATTGCCATAATATTTTTAGTCAATCTTCAATAAAATCCCATTGCAAAACCGAAAACACCCTAAAAATCTAAATGTTCGAGGAATACTGATGATGCAATTTTTTAATTATACGTTTGAAAGTTGTGATCTCCCATGCCTTAATCCAGTTTATGTAAACAACTTATATTATTTCTTTGAATATAATAACACTTGAACAGATTTGTGTAGAACAGATAAGGAAAACAAAAAATAACAGCATCAGAACTTAAACTTATTTCCCAGTAGGCCTATTGGTTACAGTTTGTTTACAGTTCAAAAAGTTTCAAATGCCTATCACTAACTATGTGCATTGATTGGTACCACTACTTAATTTTCCCAAAAAAAGCTTGACGGGTGCTATGATCTAGATAGGATGATGCTTTTTCTTCCCACAAAGGAATTACTATTATTGGGCAGAGACATCTATGTAAAACATCTGAAAGAAAGGTTAAGAAGATTATCTGGCCCAGTTCAGTGTAAATAAGAGAAGAAAATAAAACATACAGCTAGAATTTCTATGCCATAGTTAAAACATTATAAGAATTACTAGAACTATGTAAATAGAGAGTTAAACCATGGTTACTACATATGAAACAACAGGTTGCCAAAAAATCTTCTGCGATTGTCAATAAGAAAAGGCTAACCAAAATAGAATGTAGAGGAAGACAGGAAAATTAAGATCAGGAACTATAAACTATTGTCTGGTGAAGAGATAAATTTTGTCTAAGCCAAGGCTCAAGGAAAACTATAATATCAAAGAATATAATTAATGTTATTATTAGTTTCAATGTATTAAAAATAAAGGATACGACCAATGCAATGGTTAACTCCAACAATTGGTTTATTCCACAACTGAGCTATGACTCTTGCTACGACTGCTACTGACACTAACGGTTCTCCCATCCCTGGACCTTTCGTGTAACAGATAACATCTACATCTTTAGGTTTAAGCTTTGCTGTTTTCATTGCTTCTTGTAGAACTGTTAACACATTATCCCGATGATGCTGTGCTGTATCACGAGGGAGAAACCCTGAAATCAAATTAACAAATCTAAATAAATAAAAATTTTAGTGTGCGTTTGTTCAAAATCGCTAATCTCCGAAAGTTCTTCACCGATTACTTTGAAATTTTGACACAACGTTTCATTTGAATACACGCGTGTTTTTACATACTTTTTGAAAAACAGCATCATCTGCTGAACATTAAAACAACAAAAAATATACTCAATATTTCACAAAAATATAGGTGCCATTACATATGTTTATTGACTATAATAATAACAGTAGTCAGCTGTTTCCTATAATATTTCCATTATCAGCTGATTTCACACTTTAAACAATTATTTGTATTTCTGACTTTTAAGATAGGTTTTTGTGATCAACTTCATCTGTTGAAGTAAAAACAACACACACTATACTAAATATTTTAGGGCGATGGAAGCGCCATAATAAATAATAAATAAATATGTTTATTGTTGTAAGAGTAATCAGTTGTTTGCTCTAATATTTCCATTAAGAGCTGATTTCAAACCGTGAAGCAATTAATTGTATTTATTTCCAACTTTTATTTTAGATTTTCATTAAAGTGTAGAACTGAGCCTCGCTGGTTCTTTAACCTTTATTATAACTGCTGTTATAAAATAAAATATACAAAATAATTTGATTTAACATTATTTACCATCTTAACTTTGTTGTTATTATTAATCCTACACCTTTATTATAAAGAAAAAATAACATAATAATGTGTGTAGAAGGTTCCAACGGGGTTGGTGTGTGGTAAGTTATTACATTTATCAAAGGAGGAAAATCTTTACTATCATCATTTTAAAACAATTTAGCAAAAATTTATTTAAAGTAATGAGAAATTTGTAAAATTAGGAGAAGTAGTCTAGAGGATACAGATCTGGTGATCTGGCCGACCATTCTATCGCTCCTCTACGTCCAATCCATTTGTTCGGAAAGGTATTATTTTAAATTTGGTGAGCTCTAACATCATAGTGGCTGGTGCTCCATCCTCCTGTAACCATACGTTGTTAAGTTGTTTTTGATATAATTCTTGAATGCTTGGTATAATCCTGTTAATTAGCAGGTCACAATAAACAGCACCTGTAAGGTTTTTATCAACAAAGAATGGTCCGAGAATACCATCATTGGCAATTCCCGCCCAGACGTTTACCTTTTCAGGATGCTGTGTGCTTCTAACATCCAACGAGGATTATTGTCACTCCAGTATCGACAATTTTGTCTATTGACATTTCCATTCAACATGAATGTCGCTTCATCTGAGAAGATTATAGAGTTGTAAAAATTGTAATCGGTCATAAATTTGTCCATCATAGTGTCACAGTAGCCTACTCAAGACGACGATCATAATCATCTTCAATTATTTCCTGAACTAAATGCATTTTAAAACGGTGATATTTATTGGTTTTAAGCACTTTATGAAACGAATAAGTTCCAATTTCGTGAAAGTCAGCAGTTTTTCAAACTGAGATATTTAGGTCTTCTACAAATGTCTGTAACACTTCCAATGATTTATCACTGTTGGTGGTAGATTTTGGTCTCCCACTGCGGACACGTCGTTATCACACGACTACCTTCCCATTTAAAAAAATGAAGTTCATTCCAAGATGGCGGATCTAAGAAGGCAGACAAAAATTTCAAACTCACCAAAGAGTGGTTCTTTTATGGTTGTGAATGAATGCTTTTATTTCTATCTCATAAGACTCATACATTTTGAGATATTAAGCTGTTTCCTGACTTTTCAAACATCCTGTATACTCTAAAAGAGGAGAGGATAATTTCGCTTTTGTATAAAAAATCATATTTGCTTAAGACTACAACAAAACTGATAAAAACAAATACATTACTATTTCCTGTTTTTAAAGTACGATATTGCTCAAAACAAGGATAGCGTATATACAATCATATTGAGCATTCATATAGCATTTTTTCATCCACTTTAATAGGTAACAACTAAAAATTACAGAACAATGAAAATACTGACAGAATAGAATTGTAAAGCTAAAAGGGCGAGTATATTGCTCCTTGTTATTTATTGTTATTCAGTTCCCATTCTTCCACTACCTCGATACTACAACCATAAAATAGAATATTTCAATATAATTATATTTACTGCTAAAACTTTAGGACCAAATTACATACAATTTAAATCTGCTTAGTAAGAGTTTATAAACCATATAGTACGGAATTGTTTATGGATCCCACTATAAAAACAGCATAAATACTCAGAATGGCCCATAGATAGACTACTAAGATACTCATTTGGGAACATATGGAAATTGCCGTGCTCACTCTTTTGGGATTAACCTGATTATTTTACAAATCCAATATAATTTGGTTGCATATTATGTATCAATCATCAAAGCGATGCTAAGTGTAGGCCTATCACTAATACAAAGTTACGGTATCCTATAACATGGATTTACGTAACCCCTTCTTGGACTCTGACGGATACATATATCCAACAATGATAAATTGCAAAAAAGAGTTACTGATGGATTAATCCATCATTCAAATTTATTTAGTTTTGGGTCGTATTAATGTTGTATTATGTAGTTCGCGTAGTTCCTATAATGTTCTACATAGTTCGCGTAAAATTCCTATTTCAATTTAGCAATAGTGTAATCGATAGTTACTATCATTTCAACCTACTTATTTTATTTATATTATAATTGATCCTCCTTATGCACCGATAATGTCTGATACCATGTAGAATATATTGTATGAATTGCATGTAGGCTACATGGTGTAGCCTATATAGTCTATTTAATGTTTGCAATTGGTAGGTTTCTATTTGTTAAATTTTGTTTGTGCAAACGAGTGTGTAGGCCTATATTTTCATTTTACTGTGTTATGTACAGTAGGAAATATATGTGAAGAATCGGCTGGATGTACGCGCAGAAGCAGGGATGGCCAATGCACATGCGCTAACTGCATAGCGAGTCAGTCGGTGACAGAGGTTAGTCGCGTTATCTAGTGCACTGCCTTTACTAAAAACATTGTAGTGTTGACGCCCTGTGTTTATTTATGTGATAAAGAAACAATTATTTATTTTTACCCTGTTTGTGGTGTACAAACAAAAATAGATGTGAAGCCGAGTTGTTCTTCTAGTGGGAAATCATATTGTATATATTATTATAAATATTGTACATAACTTTTAACTTTTTTAGTACTGCCTATAAGCATCAATTTCCCATGCATTTATATATATTATATATTTTTTTTAAATTTGGATTCAAATAACAGGGTCATAACATTTTTTAATTATAATAAAAATAGTACCACTCAAAAGAGCACAAACTGAAGAAATTTTAACCATTTAAAAAAATTTTTAATTAGTAATAAAGGAAAACAATTGTTTAAATAATGTGCGCTATGAAAAATCTGGAAATGTAAGAGCTGAAAACATGCAACTCAGTACACGAGGTATAGTCAACAATATTTTTTATAGCCTGCTATTTCTTGAAAAAATAATACAGCTAATACCAGTCAGCTATACGTATTCTTATGTTATCTTAATTAATCTATTCTAACAAGTTATCTTAATTAAAATCTATTCTAACTTAAGGTATTCTAACATTATTTAATTAATACATTGTAATGTAATTTAAGATGTAGTAATATATTTAATAAACATGTAATTATGAAAGTCCGCAAATAGTGTCAGTGACACAGTAAGCCATGAGCCGCGCTCCGGCCGTAAAAAAACTGAATGGGTAGTAGTGTACTCAGCAGTCAAATCCCCCACCCCGTCACACATAACATACCTCCTCTCTTCCACACTCACATCCTTACCTGCGCGAATCTCTTTTTCACATATATTGGAATATTTCCATTTGTAAGAACTTCGAAAAATATTACATTTTTATTATATACTAGAGGAGAACCATGTTTGCTCCGCACGCTAACTCCGTTGGACCCTTATATACACATATGTTACGTTTTCTTTATAATAAAGGTCAGGATTAATAATAACCTCAAAGTTAAGATGGTAAAAATAATGTTAAATTTCTAAATCAAATTATTTCTTATATTTTATACAATTAGTTATAATAAAGGTTTAAAACATCAGCAATGCTCAGGTCTACAAGTAAACAAAACTCTACCTAACAGTTAGAAATAGAAATAATTGTTTGAAATTTTGAAATTAGCTGTTAAATGGAAATATTTGAGCAAACAGTTGTGCTGTACCTACACTAAACATATTTAATACAGTAATTATTTATTATGGCGTTTCCTTTTCCATACAATATTTAATATATTTTGTGTTGTTTTTACGACCAAAGGATGGTGCTCTTTACAAAAACCTAACCTAAAAGTTAGAAATACAAATAATTGTTTCAAAGTTTGAAATCGGGCACCCTGTTAGTAAAAATATTATAGCAAACAGCTGATTACAGTTATTATTATAGAGAGTAAACATATTAAATGGCGCTCACGTTTTTGTTAAATATTTAATATACTTTTTGTTGTTTTTATTTTCAATAGATGCTTCTGTTTTAAAAAAAAAGTATATGAAAACCTGCTTGTATTCGAATGTAATGTGTAAAAATTTCAAAGTAATCGGTGAAGAACTTTCGGCGATTTGAGATTTTGAACAAACGAATATTTACATTTTTATTTATATAGACTTGGGGAGACCCCTGCGTGCTCCGCACGCCAACCCCCTATGGAACCTTCTAAAAACATAAATATGTTATGTTTTATTTATAATAAAGGTATAGGATTAATAATGACCTTAATACTAAAGCCGGTTCTACACGATGCTACGATCACCTTCCAACGTTGGACGTTTGATAGTTCGTCACATCGTGTGGCCGTTGTTCAAACCTACGAGCGTCCAATGGCGAGCGTCGAACATTCGCATTTGACCATGTTCGGGCCGTAGTCGGTATTTTTGCACCGAGTCAAAGGGATGCCTCCAAAGTTTGAAGGAAAATGTTCATTGGTTCGATTCAACGGCTACACGACTCGTTCATATGAAGCACTATTTACTCTCTATTTACACCAAAGACCCGTCTTGTTTATGTTTATCTCTGTGTTTAATTTTAATCAGTAATATTATTCATTTAAATTTTCACATGTAGCCTAAGTAGGCTACAATTTATATTTATATTTCATACTTGATACTAGTAAGTTCCCGTGAAAAATCAGAAACAGATTACCGGTAATTAGATACTATACATTTAAAAAATATAATTTAAAAAATGTACTATTTTAAAAACAAATTTTATTTAGGCCTGCCTAAATATGATGTGGGGATTTTTAACCCGTTAAATGTGTACAATTAAAACATATATTATTATAGACTGTCATTCTCATCCATTTTTGCAACGTTTGAACCAAACTGTTTTCTTAAATATTGGATCAAACATTCGATTCACCGTGTAGCAGGAACATTCGCTATACCATCTGTCGAACTTACTTGTCCCAAACGTTCGGTCCAACATTGGAGCGAGCGTTCGTAGCATCGTGTAGAACCGGCTTTAGATGGTAAACAATGTTAAATGTTCAAATCAAATTATTTCGCATATTTTATAACAGCAGTTTTATAATACAGGTTAAAAGAACCAGTAAGGCTCAGGTCTACACTCAAAAACCTAACCAAAAAGTTAGAAATACAAATAATTGTTTCATATTTTTAAATCAGCTGTTAAAATATTGGTTACTCAATATTGATAAATTACCATATAGGCCTATTGTCAATAAATATGCCTAGGTACTATTAAATTATAATGCATCTTATTTATTTTTAATTAGGATGTATCATAGTTTTTTCTTGTTTTTAAATTCCATAACACAAATTTTTATTGTGTGTTGAAACCAGCGAGCACAGAATACAATAGAGGGGCAACGCAGTAGCAGTGAGTTGAAGCCACCCGAAAGCGCAAAACAGATCCAATATGGCGGCCGCAAAGCATGAGTCATCCTGTAATAACACTTCTGGTATTTGTTTATTCTCTAGATTAATTATATATTATTTATAGTAAAATAATCAAAGAATAGAATTATATTGAATAAGTATGAAATATTTATTTAAACAAGAGACATTTGGTCTTAACAATTATCGATTGAAATTGACATTTTTTTTTTTTTTTTGTTATAATTTAACAAATTGTTCGTAATTTGAATTTGTTAATTGATTTTATTTAATCACTCTTATCTCGGGGTTCCGGTTGGTGCCGGCTTTTCCCAAAATTTATTAAAATTTAATAATAAACAGAACATAGAAATCTTTGAATAATAACAATAATAAAAGAAATAAAATAAGGTTAAATGTTAATTGAAGAGGTATATCATGAATTAATAACAGTATATATATATAGTTTAGTGGAAGAACACTGGGGAAAAGTTTCTATAACAAGGATTAATCAATACTGTGATTATTATCTTTGGAAGTTAATGTTTTCACTTAAGGCCTAGCCTATTACACTTAGCTTAAGGTATAATAGAAAATGGATAGATCTCACCATAGGCCATAGGTTAGTTTCTTTTGGTTAGGCTATTATTTTATTTTATGTAATTGGTGGTCATTATGCCTTTAATTAATCCTTTTTACAATTCTTCAGTATCAATTAAGAGATAGTTTTTCTTGTTTGATTATAATAGTTTTTATTTCTTCTCTGATTTTCACAAGACAAAAATTGGGTGACCTTTTTTTCTTCTATAGTTTTACAATAATGCCCGATTTTGTTCTGTTGAGACACAGCTGGTAACTTACGCACTTGTTCACTAGATATTTTCACTTTTGGTATAGTTATGTTTAGGCTATAAGTATATTTATTTAAATTTTGGTTCTGCTAATTTAATAGTTTATAAAAATTTGATCTTATTAAATGGTCATAGATTTATTCTACAATGATGAACAATTTTGATATATTAATTAAAATACTTAAATAACTCCATTATAACTAGGATATCATTTTATTATTTAGTTTTAATATTTAGAAGTAAAAGAAAGGAATACATCTGTTTTCATATTTGGTGTGACCTCTAAACCAATCATTATCGAGTTTACCAAAGTAGGCGTGTTTAGCGAAAGCTAGCGATGTTAGTCGAAGATTCGATCTTTAAATACGGATATTTAATTATTCGTACGGTTCCACGCTAAAACAATAATTTCTTTGGAAATGTATATAAATTTTGAATAATTCTGATGTATGAAGTATATCTAAAATATCGAAGAGTCATTTTAATTTGTTCTTTTTTTTTTTAATTTAATACTGTTATTTAACGGTACCACTTCTAGACGGGAGTTCGCATATTTTCCGCTAGGCGTCGCTCGGCCACAAGTCCATGAATGGGATTCTTTATATTATCGTATCTTTCTTTGAAGAACTATTTATTTTAGGCATTATTTCCTCTTCACTCAGACTATATTTGAATTGTTACAATCCTAGTGCCGAGGGTTTTTTTTTTAGTTTTTTACATAGGCCTACAATACTTCAATAAATCAAACTTTACTTTTCATCATTGAATTTGGTTTAAAAAAACGAACAATTTGATGTTTTTATAATTTCTCTACGTCTGTTGGTTACGAAAGTACTAAACACAGTACGTTGTCCAATGCTATTCTTGTGAAGAATAAGTAAATTGGGTAAAAATTTAGAACAGCTTGACCAGAGGTTTTTTTAAAATTTCTTCATATTATGAAAGAACACGTTAAACTGATTATAAAAACATGAAAAATATCCGCGGGAAATAAAAATTATGGAAATTATGAGAGAAATTAAAGTAGAAAATATAGAGGTTAACTTCAGTATTTTTTTATATTTTAGCACTAAATAAAAGAAACAAATCACTTAATACACCAAGAAATATCAATAATAACTTCACTAAACAAAATTGATGAAAGAAATCACGAAAATATATGTAGATATTTATATAACTTTCCAAAATTTTTTGTTTAAAAACAATAACAATTGTCGTTAAGAAATTACATTGAATACCAGTATAAAAGAACAAACTTATCATTTCTGATTGCCAACGTTGCCACATTGAACATATGTAATAGGAAAAGATGACGCAACAGTATAATTATAATATTTCGTCGTTATTATCACATTATGTAATTAGAATAAAAAAAAAACTAGAGGTACTGACCTATACTGTTTAGTCACAGCATGTTACCGATAACAGTATAATTATAATATTTCGTCGTTATTATCTCATTATATAATTAGAATTAAAAAAAAACTAGAGGTACTGACCTATACTGTTTAGTCACAATATGTTACCGATAACAGTATTATTATAATATTTCGTCGTTATTATCTCATTATATAATTAGAATAAAAAAAAAACTAGAGGTACTGACCTATACTGTTTAGTCACAATATGTTACCGATAACAGTATTATTATAATATTTCGTCGTTATTATCACATTATATTAGAATAAAAAAAAAAACTAGAGGTACTGACCTATACTGTTTAGTCCCAATATGTTACCGATAACAGTATAGTTATAATATTGTAGGTTCTAATTTTAGGCAATATAGGAGGCACTGATAAACCCACTTAAATCTAATTGCAACCCATCTGGCAACCCTGTTCCTATCGCGTATTAAAATGTCTGTTCATTGTCTGTGTTAAATCCCATAAGCGATTTTTGGTTTGTTAATTTGTTATGTTATATTTGTTTTAGAATATTTATAATTGATTTCCCGCGATCAGTGAAGTGTCTAATTTCATTATATATATAAGAAAAAGTTATATATAGTGTAATTCTATTAAAACCTGTGGTCAAGCTGTTCTAAACTAGAACCGTAAATTGTATATCTTGCTTCGTTTGCATTAAAACATAATGATTAGGTGTCTAATTTTGTTTGTGAACTGCCATGTGTTCCTACTTATATTGTTTTAACTTCCTCAGCATGTAAAGAGTAAAACAAATCAGACGAGGCAGAGTATTGGAGCTAACTATTGTGGTAGAACAGCGTGGAGCCGTGGTCCGCGACGGCAGGCGCGTACAACTAAACATAGCGGTTATTTACTTTGGATTATTGAACAAACTATAAGTTCCATCGAAAATTGTTTGGAATGAAAATTTAATATCATCTAATTAGCTACAACTTTCTCGCTGAAAGTTTGTTTCTACCTCAAAAATAAAAAAAGTTCTCGCATACCTACTAACTTTTTCATGTCATAAATTAAATTTAATGTAAAAGGATTAGTTTTAATTATTATTTTAATAAAAACACATAGGTATTACACTTTCTACGAACACTGTTGCCTTCCTTCAATATCCACCTACCTATGTATAAAATTTGGTAATTTTTGTCCCATCCTAAGGGGTTCAAATGACGATGTTATCAAGGCGAGCACCGTTTACAGAACTACACATTTATGGGCCCAACAACGTTTCTACACACATCAAAGATGGCTAACATGGCTTCAACCCTGCTTACTGCTATATACGGGATGCCCTCTCTATTGTAGTCTGTGCTCGCTGGTTGAAACATGTGTTGATTCAGTCTAGGCCTAACTTAAAATATTTTGTACTACGCTGGACATCTGAATCAACTGTTTTATCTGTTATTGTATTCAATTGGTTGCTATGGTAATGAATGTAATATACATTCAAGAAATATATGTGTTGGATCATCAGTCCAGGCATAACCTAAAATTATGTTTAATTTATTTTACCTGCCTTAACACGTAGGCTACACACACATAATTTATGTTTTTACATCTTTGCACAGTACGTTTTGAATGATATAAGTTTGATTTTTCAGTTTTTGTTTTGTTCTTTTAGTTTTTCATAATGTTGTTTCTTTATTGGTACGGTAGCCTATTGCAGCTGTTAGATGCTATGGGTTTTAACGCCCAACTTGATCCTGTGAATTTGTTCCGACTAAATTTACAAATATTAAAATAAAAAATGATTTTATCAAAATATGAATTCTAGCCTATATTACTCAGGTAGGTAGGCCTACAGTGTAGCTTTTTATTAAAAAAATTTCAATTGGTTCAATAGGTCCAGAGATTTTACCTCTTTATAATATTAGCATATAGCATAGATAGTGCGTGTTATTTTTACTTCAACAGAAAGCTTTGTTCACAAAAACCTATCTTAAAAGTTAGATAATAGACTAATACAATTAATAGCTTTAAGTTTGAAATCAGCTGATAATGGAAATTTTATAGGAAACAACTGACTAGTGTTATTGTTATTATAGTCAATAAACATATGTAGGCCTAATGGCGCTTCATTTTGGTTAAATATTGAGTAAATTTGTTGTTTTTTTTATGTTCAATATATGCTGCAGTTTATCAAAAAGCATAGGCCTATATAAAAACATGCTTGCATTCAAATGAAAGTTTGTGTCAAAATTTCAAAGCAATCGATGAAGAACTTTCGGAGATTACCGATTTTGAACAAACGCACATTTACATTTTTATTTATATAGATATTAAATTGTCTTACTGTGAGGTAAGTTTATTTTTAAGATTTTTTTTACAATTTGTTCCATTAATTTTTTACAATTAGGCCTATATATTTCCTGTTTACATTGATTTAAAACATTTAATAATACAATTATACAATATGATTATATCCTAGAGCATTTTGTTCATAAGTTGGCACGTCTACTGCAATAAGGCAAGGAGCCATAGGCTATTGTAAATTTGACAGTTACGTACTAGAACATTTTCTTACATATTACGTTGGCATCTCTGCCCAATATGGCTATAATAGGTCGTAATGCAAACTTTGCCCTTTAATTATTTGGCTAAATTACAGTATTCAGGCACTAACCTACAATTTCAACCAATAATAAACAAAACCTAAAACGGCAGGCAAGTAGGGGAGGGTTCCAGTGTTATATTCAATACCCCCACCTCCAAATAAAAGTTGGTAAGGTCGGTTGTTTTCGATAGCTATCTTGAGTCAAATAACCTAATTCTTACAAAACTAACAGTTACAAGTCACAGTACATTTCCTTTTTGAAAACATAAAAAGTTGGTACTACTTAAATTTCCTTAAAAAATACTCTAAAACATAGCATTGTAGGTTAAAGGGCATCTACTGTAATTTCGTCCCCCAAATCTTACCTTCTCCAGGAGGAGTAATGTAAGTCCTTCGGCAATTTGATAATACTTCACCATCTCTAACAATACCCACTCCAAGTTTATTGGCACTGCCTTCAAAACCAAGTGCAACTACCATCTTTTAAATTTTTGCAAGAACTTTAATTTTGAAGACCTAATCTTTTTTTAAGGTTAAAATCTCATTACGAACATAGTAAACAAACTGCATTGTGTATTGTGTGCAGACAACACGTGCCAGAGATAATAATACCAAGAGCACGTGCACAATAAGTCAATAAAAATAAATCAACTTGGCTTCTAGAATGTGATCAGCTGTTCATCCAGTTTATTCTATGGACTGAACAAATCTATGGATTACGAAATCTTTTAAAAATCAGCCATTGGATGGAGTTTGGCAATTAAATATTGCCGTAAGTGACAGTACGTGTAAAACACTGTCTGTTTCTCGGGTCCCAATAATTGGGATGACGAAAAATGACGATAGTACATAGTTTTAAATTGTTTCGTTCAAACAGTGCGTGGTAAACGTAATTACCGATCCAACACATAGTGCTGCCACGCTGAGGGAAATCGAGAAACTGGCCAAAAGTCCCGACTCCCAAAACACGTGCACTTTTGAGTGAGCTTTCAGACTGTCCTGTTGTTCAGGTGCGTTGCATTGTGTTCTGTTGTGTTTTATCAACTCCAAAATATTTGATTGACCTGCTAAGTAAATTCGCAGCTTCAGCACACAAATAAATTTGACTTTAGACAACACGGTGCACACAGTATGAATATTATTTATTTAGACCAGAGCCACCACAGTATTTACCGCCCAACAAATTTTTAGTGTGTATAAAATTTGATTGTATAACAAATTTTTAGTGTGTATTCACTTATTAATCTGTGAATGTTAAGACGTAAAGAAATAAATCTTTCTGACGTTTGTTTGTCAGATTGTAAATCTTTTATTGATGGTCCCCCACAACAAGATTTTCCTTTGGGGTTCCTAATTTTGTTTTTATTTCAGACTACTATTTGTATATGTGTAGGCCTATTATTATGATTTTTTTTATAAATTGAAATCTAATTTTATAAATTATTATTGTAGTTTTGAAGTAGAACAAAATAAATTTAAAAAAAAATAAGGACCATATAAGGAGATATGTTCGTGCCTGTACGTTCCAATGTTTTATGTTTATTACAAAGACAGTACATAATTAAATTGTCAGAGATTTAATTGTTTTTAATTTTTCAAATAAAGTTTAATTATATTAATGGTTGGCCGATCACCTGTTTAGGTTGAGCCAAATAATTCTGCCTCAACCTATACATTTATTCCTAAAAATCTCTCTCAAACAAAAAATAATACGGTTTTTGAAATGAAAACTTTTATAGGCGCACCGCAACCAAAAAGTTTTAAAATTTTACTAGCGGTGAATCGGATTTTACCGTCACGCTCTACTATATATAGTACACATGTGTATATAGCAGAGTATATACTTGGTAATACCTCTGAAATGGACAGTGTGCTTCCTCATTTCGTAATTGTTTTAAAATACCGTAGTTTACTAGGTAATACCTCTGAAATGGACATTGTGCTTCCTCATTTTGTAAGTTGTGTTATTTTTATCTTGTCACATTTACAATTGAAATCTAAAAAATTTAAAATAACATAAACAAAAGTGTTTATATTCATGACAGTTTTCACTTCTGTTGGCAGTCCCACGACAGCACGACTGCTATTTATTATTTTTTTTAAACATTTTCTGACAACTTAGTTGATAATCGCTGGAATATTTTATACGATATTTTAGAAATCTTCAGTAAACATTAAAAGAAATATACGGATGGAATTATTTCTAAGCTTTAGCTTTTTAGTCTACTTTGCTAACTGAATTGACAATTAAGATGAAGGTAAGTTTAATATCAAACACATCCCCAACTGTTTTCTATCTTTTATTTATTCAGAAATTATTTTTAATTTCTTCATTATTATTAATTTCTTTTTTATGTATAGAAGAATCGAAAGGTATCCCTGGCGAAATCATGCAACCTTTGACCTAGTGGGTTCAGTTCAATTATCTCTGGTTCAGTTTGACTGATGAGTTTCACTATGATGAGTTTGGTCCATATCCTTTTCGAGCTAGATATATCAGATGTACTTCTGATGAGAAGATAAACCTCTTCCTTATAAGAAAAATCCTAAAATTCTAGTTTCTCTTAAAAATCCTTGAAAAATTCCCACTATTAGTTACTAACAACATTTACAGAAACAGATTAGGAAAATTAATAGAAATGCACACTACATTTATGTTTTACCTCTACTAACAGAACATACTTTAATAATAGAAGCAAAAAAAAAAAAAAATAGCAGAGTAATTTCAATCATATGATATTATGATAAAAATGTGCATTACGTCTAGAACAGAAAGTTTAGTGAAATTTTTAAGTGCTGCAGGGTAGTTCAAGCTACAGTGACTAGATAGAGAGTCACTGTAGTTCAAGCCGGCCTATATATTAGGCAAAAAGAAGAAGAAGAAAGAAAGTATCACTTCAACATCAAACCATTTAATAATAAGTGTTTTATAATATATATTCCTACTTATTTTATTATATTGTTTTACATTACACAGTTTTTATACTTATCAGCCATTCTGTTTATCGTTTTGTTTTACCAATATAACCTAACGTTAACATTTTACATATATCTGCGTAGACGTATGATGTGCTTACTATGGTTTTAATATGGAGGCGGCTGTCTAGTTCGTGTATTCGTCTTAGCTTTTCTAATAACTATTTAAAAAATGACTTACGTATAAATTAATAAATTATACAGAATGTTATCTGCTTTTTCAAAGTATATTATAACTTGTGTACCGTAGTGAAGTGCTTACTTTTAGTGTTATGTAGGAAAAGTCTCTACAAAAATATGTTTTAGCAATTTTCGCAAAATTACCGATTTTTTTAACTCCCTTTGCGTGGAGGCGATATAGCGTACAAAAAATAATAAGAACATAAATTTGTAAGTCATTTTTGTCTTTATTTTAATGTAGCATCACTATTTTTACGTAAATTGCTTACTTTGTAAGTTATAAGCAAACAACAAACAAAAACTTGTGATTTTTAGTGGGTTTTTGATGTTTTTTATATTTGCCGAACAACTTTAGATTCGTGTTCAGCAACCTAAAAAACATAAAGTGAGCCACTAAAAACAATAATTACACCAGCGTTTTCTTCTTCAAAATACCATTTTACTGCACTAGAACAATATTATAGGCGGAAGTGCGTTTTGGCGGACCATGTGTCCGCAACAACGTGGTCCTGGATTTTAGTAAGTCTAAATTATCGGAAACCGAGAAACAAAACCGTGTGTCGCCACCCTAAATAGGCTAAAATTCTCGGAATGGATCTCAAAGTTCAGGAAAAATATTCCCGTCGGCAATAACCATAAGGCTGTGCAGTGTGTATCATAAAAATATTATTTATAATTTTCCCTCTCAGATTACATGAGCGGTGTGTCTCAGATGTTTACCACCATCTGGTCTTCTGGTGGGAAAATGCTTTAACGCGATTGGTTGCCGCCAATATACATCTAACCAAGACAGAAACGAATGAATTAACTTAATTACTTATACTTTACAATATTGATCACATTGTATACAAATACACATTTTAAACTAACAAAAGAGTCGTGTAGAATTTCTTTATTAAATGTATAGCAACTGTTAACCTGTAAGAAACACAAAATTAGTCTTAGAAATTAAATTTGACTAATTTCAAATCAAATTGTCTCATTTTTGATTGGTTGAAAATTTTCCCTCTAGATTCAGTTTGCGCATTTTATCGATATAAAAGAAAATCAAGCGGTTAAAACCCGCATTCGTTGTACTCACCACGTAAGGTTCTATTGTAAGCTATTGTAAATTATAACATTATTCAATTCTCTTTTATACGAAGATGTCGGTGACCACTATTCTACCAAAGGAAAATGTGAACATTTTAACTGCATCGACTGAAAAACTGTCTATACTTGGAAAAGTAAGTAAATATTTGTTGGTACCTAACCTGTTTTTAACTACTTTCCTTCCAGGTAAAGGGCCTATAGTTATATGAATTAATCCTTTGTTTTGTTTCAGACTGAACTAAATAACACAAACTCAGGCACAAAAGTTAAATCCTCTACAATTTTAAAAGAAAATAAGAATATAACTAATATTCTGAAAGGTGGAGAGAATAATGTAAGTAATTTTGTTATAGGCCTACTATCATTTTAATTAGTAGGCCTACATCTTTACCATCAATCTATATTCTGAGCAAAACTTATATAAACTACAAAGGCATTAGAATAAAATTCCAAATAAATAAATCTACTTTAGGTGTAAATTTACTTTAGTAGGATAGGCTAGGCTACCTGACCTTTTCTATTAAAAAGTAGTTGTGCCAACCTAAGCACATTGTACTGTTGAATGCTGGTGAACATACTGTGACTAAAGACTGTAAGTTAGAACTTCAGGCTACATTTTTTTTGCTTTTTAATGGAATATGGCCAGGTGTCCTAATGTAAACTTTTGCCCTCCTTTATTCTAACATTTTGACATCACGCATAGGCTTAGGCTACTCAATTTCATATTTTTGTAGCGCCTTAGTTTTAATAATAAGGTTTGGCGCAAGTTTACAATTCGACCCTAGGCTATATGGCAGCAGAAATGCAAGAATAATAAAAAAAAAAACTAAAAGTTGCTAACCTATAGTATTTAGTCACAGGGTCATTCCGTGTGAAATCAACACACCTATTTTACCACACCCTTTCAGATATTAATGATATTTGGTACACCCAAAGTAGGGGTTGAGACTAAAGAAAATACAAAATTTCAAGTTTTTGTCTAAAACGGTTTCCAAAATACGGCCATCTAAAGTTTTCAAAAAACGGTCAAAATCTCGATGCGGCAAAACGTTTAAATGGTCATAACTCCTCTCCTGCTACAGTTAGAAACATGGGAAAGGTGTCATTTTTTAGCTCTTTTTATGCCTTTTTTAATGATATGTAACACATAATAGGTTAAGAGAACATCATTTTTTCAAAATCAAAAATAAATTTTGAGTTCAAATATTTTTAAAAACACAATTTTAAAAATTTTCAAAAAAATATATATAATGGGTCATATTATTACTAATTTGTATACCAAATTTGGTTATGGGATTGCAATGGGTTCATAGTCAAAATAATATAAAACCGAAGGTGGCTTTTGACTAATTTTACGTATTTTTGTCTAGGCTGTATAAAAGGTTTTTTATACTTAACTGCAAAATGAAATCCAACCTTTACCATTTCAAATAGGCTATTTCAAACACGTTGTAATTTTATTACCTTAATGACAAAGCTTAATTTAAAAAATAGTATACTTTTATAATTTGTTGTAATTATTTAAATTTTGTCAAAAAATAAATGATATTGTACTCAAACTATTTTAATTGACTAAGAATTAAAATAAAACAGAAATATTATCAACAATTTTCATATTTATAAACTTTAAAACTATGCAAGTGGTTAAAAATGTTACAATGAAATTTACATAAGGTCTACATGTGTTGGAGGTACTTTGATAACATTTCATTGCTTCTTAAAATTTCATCTTCGGATAGGACGTAAATTCTTCCTGTTGGAGTTGTTGGATTCACAGTACATAATACATCAGTGAATGGTAGCCATATTACATCTGGTCTTCTTGGGTAGCTAATTGATGGAGAGTAAGGTACTTTGGTTTGAAGGAAGGTAACTTTTACTTCATCTTCGTCTTCGTTTTTGTCCATTATATTAGCAAGCCACCAGTTAGAGTCATTGACAATACATATGTAACCATTACAGTCTGCAAAGATCATTTTGTTTGTTGACCTTGATACTGATACTTTAGAAGAAGTTGTTGATTCTGAAAAGATTTTCACAGATAACTTATTTAGGCTTGAGGCAACAGGCATAAAGGTGTGGTATTGTTGAGTCCCCTTTATTGTGAGTGCTTCACTAAAACGATCTTTCAAAAATATTTCTGCTGAGACATAATCTTCTTGCGTTCCAAAATCAAAACTAATCCCAGGAATATTTTCAACTGACCATTCGTAAAATTCACATGGAGTCAAGATTTGGTTTTCAAAGGGTCGTTGTAAACTAGCTTTTGCAGCTAATCTTTTGACCGTGCCACCAAGTCCATCACTTGGTCCCTTACCGTGGGCAGTGGCAAAAAAATGCAAAAAGTGGCAAAAAACTTGGACTAACGATGTGTGCACCACTGACTTCAACTGTAAACTGAACATAAAGTGCTAGTGGACATGAGCTTGTCTCAACTTGAAAAGCAAGTTACAGACATGAAATCTGCCCTCAACTTGAAAGCAAGTACAGGCATGAAATCTTCCTGTGGTTGGAACAATGATGGTGCAATAACAAGCTGAAAATGGCACTCACAAGCTTGCAATTAAATGCATGACAATATAAATAGAAAATGTAATTTTTAAGAATACAAATTTTATAAAATAGCTGCTATAGGCCTAATTTTAATCATTTGCTTATGTTTAGAATTTACAAAACATAGGTTTTGTAGGTTGTTTTGAATTAGTTAACAAGAATATAAATAATTGTCTGATTATTTTATTTTAGATTTTATTCATTAAGGTTTTTATTTTGAATTGAGCTTTACGCTAAAACACATAGATGATATTGTAAAAAACACCACTAATAAAACATTATTTTGACCATGAACCCATTACAATCCCATAACCAAACTTGGTATACAAATTAGTGATAATACGACCTATTTTATATATTTTTTTGAAAATTTTTTAAAATGTGTTTTTAAAAATATTTTAAGTCAAAAATTTATTTTTTATTTTGAAAAAATTTTTTGTCATAAACTATAATGTGTTGCATATCATTTAAAAGGGCATAAAAAGAGCTAAAAAATGACACCTTTCCCATGCTTTTACTTTAAAATGGAGAGGAGTTACGACCATCTTTATGTTTTGCCGCAGCGACATTTTGACCGTTTTTTGAAACCTTTACATGGCCGTATTTTGGAAACCATTTGAGATATTAAGCTGAACTTTGGTATTTTTTTTAGTCTTCATGAAGATAACCTATGTACCAATTTTCATCATAATCTGAGATGGTAAGGGAAAAAATCTCTTAAAAGTGTGTTGATTTCACACGGAATGACCCCACAGTATGTTTACTTGTATTCAAAATTTAACGGTAGAATGTAAAATGTCGTCTGCAAAAATATTAGGCTAGGCCTAGGGTTGAATAGTAAACTTACACCTAAGGTTTTATTATGTCTTGAATTAATACCTCTCTATATTCATTTGATTCATTAAAGTATTTGGTGTAAATTTGCTATTCGACCCTAGGCTGATATTTTTGCAGACAACGAGATTGTTTTACATTCTAGCCTACTGAAGTTTTTTTACATTTTGTTCCAATATGTTTAACAATAAAATTAATATTATGATTAGGTAAATTCTAGAGCTAATTGATGCTCCAAAGTTAGCACCTTTAGCACAACATTGTAAATTTTACCTGAAATTGTTAGTGTATATAAGCAGGTCTAGCCTATATTTCTAATCTTTTGAGTGAGAGCATTTTTTAAATTGTTTTTAGTGTTGGTGACACCATAATAAAATGAGTGTGCCTTTACCCAGTTATCAAATTACTTGGAATATTTTGATTAGTTTAAATTAAATTAAGTTAGTCCAAATAATGGAGTCTGATCTGTTGCAAGCACTATGATTTTTCATGTAAAAAGGAGTTTCTTCGTGAAATTTGTAAACTGTTTAAGACTCAGCCTACTGAATTGATTCTTAAATATTTTGGTAATTTTACAATACAAAACTTAGAAACAGTATAAATAAATTTATATTACCTTTTTTCGAGTACACTAATCCTTTGTTGATTTTAATGGTTACTGCAGTTTCGGGCCCATCATCAGATCATATAAGGTTTTATATTTTAGTAGGATCGTTCTATAGGCCTACAGAGCTCGTTAATATTTAAAATAATGGTGAATACAGTCCACATGTAGGCTAACAATTAACAAGTTCCGTATGGAACGATTGCTGCTAAAAAATCAAAATAATATATATAGGTATATATGATATGATGATGGGCTCACGAAAAAGGTAATATAAATTTCTGCTAATCCGTAGGCTATAATGTTAAAATATGAATAAGTATTGACAACTCTAAGACAAAAAAATCCTACCCTCCTATAAAAAATATTACAGACTTTATAAAACATAATGATTGAGTTATTAGTAAAATAAAGAAGTCATACAAATTAATTGTACATCTTAGAAACTGGAGGTATTAATTATGTCAATGGTTGGACCAAGCATTAAGTTCGAATTCTAAGGAATAGAATGCTGGTTTCAATACCAGATGAAACCCCCCTGTATCTTTTTCATGCTGTTGTGCAATTTCATGAAACACATTTAATTTGAGTGATTTTTATTTTATTTGTAAACGTTTAGGCAGGCTGAAATAATTTGTATGCAAGTGTTATAAATGTTTAAGTTTAGTAATCAATATTTATTCATAGCGGTTTTGTTTTGTATCAGGCCTAAATGTTTTAAAAACAGTATGAATGAGACATAAATCATTCATAACCTTTTAAATGTCAATTTATTGAATCGAAAAATGTATAACTAGTGTAGATAGGAAAAAAGAACAGATGTGCAAAAATTATCCAATTAAATTATAAGATAGATATCAATCCACTCGCCAAATTCACTTTTAGCTGCAGAATCAATGGGATACCGATTGTACTATTCAGATGAATTGAAAATTTCATGTTTCATGTAGCTGTTATTTTATTTTGAAACGCCCATCATAAAAAGGTAATACTGTAGTATAATAGTTGAACCCGATTGCCCTATCTTATTTCTGATCAATCTATAAGCGTAATTATTTGATTCTAATGGTTTCAACCATCCACATAACAATTTCGATAAATTTTTATTTAAAATATTTCAACTCTCATTTGTAAACAGATACTTTCCTAACTTGTTTCATGTTACGATCATACTTATATATAGTTAAATCAATTGAACAGACCATTCAGCTATTAAGGATAACTGCAAATAAGTTTTGGTTTATAAAAATCAACACAATAAGTCCGTTTTTATTTTATCAAGTGTTGATTAACCATTTTCAACATTTCCTTTATAATAAACGTAAGTTTAAAAGTTTTTTACTTGCATACAGGTTGAAAAAGCATTGACAAAGAAAGAAAACAACGCAGCAACGTCTACATTTGATCCTCAGTTAGAACCTTTACTGAAGGAAAACCCAAGAAGATTTGTTGTATTTCCTATTGAATATCATGACATCTGGCACATGTACAAGAAGGCTGAGGCTTCTTTTTGGACTGCAGAAGAAGTTGATCTGTCTAAGGTGAGCCAATTTATAGTTGTTTATTTTAGCGTGAGAACTATTAATTCAAAATTGTGCATTGATAGTACTTACCTGAGCTATTTCCACACAATCTCCTAATACTAAATTTTACAAAACCGTACAATTTTAAACATTATGCTTATAGCCACCAGGATTGCAGATTATGAATAAAGTTATGTAATTAATATAAAATAATTACCGTTTATTTTCGCTCCAATTCATACAATTTTGTTTTTCAAATTGAGGGTTTTAAAATTCAAATTGAGGGTTTTAAAATTCAAATAAATCAAATCATATTTTTGTTAATTTGAAATAAATTAGGGTCAAGTTGGGTAATTGTGATTATTTTTTACAAAATTTTGCTTCATTTTTACTTTAAAAGTAAATTTAGGCTTGGTTTTCTTTTTATTGCTGACCGACTCCTAAAAATACATAATTATAGAAACTTATTTACCTGGAAAATTTCTGTCTTCAGAACTGCCTGTTATCAGAATTAACTACAAATTAGCAGTATGAGGGGATTAGAGTCATGGGAACTGGGGTAATTGAGATTGTCTGATGTCATTTATAAGTGGAAAGGTTTCATGTGAGCTGTGGAGTTTGGATGCGCAGTGGGTCTAGGCGTCAATAAGGTGGTGGGGGAAGCGGCTGTCTCATTCTGTTTCGTTTATTGTTAGGCTCCTGTTTCCCCTACAATGTCTCTGTCAGTCCCCACGCGGTCTCAAACTACAACCTTGTACCTCCCCTTATGCGCTGGTGACAGCTCACATGAAACCTGACGAGTTATACCCTATAATGTCAACTTTATTTTTTCAGGTGGACGATTGGTTGTGGTAGTGTATTCAAATTTGAAAGATTAAAATTACAGTGTTTTTAATTACTTTACATTAAAAACTTTTGTTGTAGTACTTCACATTTGTTTGTTTTGTATTTGTTTTTTTAAATGGTTTCACAGAAACTATGAAAAAAAGCCCTACAACAGTGAATTGTTTTTTAAAGCCATGTGAGATTTCAGAAGGTTATTCCATTAGAAGTGTGTTGAAAAAATATTCAATTCCATTTTCTACTCTTTTACATGCAAAAAAAAGGGGACCAAAACCAGGTGAAGGGTCTGGACGGTCCATCTATCTTTTCTTCTTCTCTTGGACATGAAGAAAGATTAGCAAAAGGTTTAGAGCTTATGAAAAGGTGGGTTTGGAGGTTTAAGCAGTAAATAAGTGTTACGAATTTCTTAAAACACCAATTTATAAAACCTTAATTCAAAGATAATAGGCCTATCTCGGTTAAAATTTTATTTCTGTCACTTAGGTGTAATTCGTGGTGTCTGGATTTATCTGTACAATAAGGATTATAACTTTGATTCGGTTTCTTAAAAAAAAATTCAAAAAAATATACTTTTTAAACTATGATTCCAAATACCCACAATTCAATTGCATTTGTGGATCTTATGGAAATTAGAGGTTGTGGTTCCAGATACCTCCTTTTACCCAGAAATTGGGAGATCACAGAAGGAACTTTTTTTAAACGGGAAAACAGACCTTTAAAATGAAGAGTAAAATTACTTAAAAAATACTCAAAAAGGTAAAAAAAAAACTAAATATTGGTCCTAATTTCTTGATTCTAGTGCAAACCATTTTCAGCTCTTAAAGTTGTATTATATAATTTTAAAACAGATTAAATTAATCCTTTAAGGCTCCTTGGCTATCAGATAGGAAGTCAATCCTAGATCCTTTAATTCCTCTTTTGAGGATTTCACGGGTGCAGAATCAATCGCAACGACCTCCGCTTGAAAGATTGATGGTAAGGATCGCATAGCCCTGGATAAACTACACCTAGGACTTGATAGGATTAGGATTTCTAGTTCCCTTATCACCCGGGTTCGAACAATACTTTACTATGTTGGTAACAAAGGGACAGATCAATAAAAACAATGCATCAGTGTGGTTCAGTGGTAATACTTATCTCTCTATATTTATACTCATACAACTATTATATACGGTTCGATACATTAGCCTTTACTTATGATCTACGTACATTTCTTTTTTATTAGGTATTAACCTTTATAAGACAGACTGGATTACGGTATTGGCAACTAAAGCTTATTACTTTTATCTGAATAACCCCAAAACTCTGAATATAACGTGACTCTAACTATAGACTGAAATACTTTGGTTAGCTCACTCGGTATGTTGTCACTTGAGATCTCGATGATCCAAACTTCGAGCTGAATTCCAAGTCTCGATTTCCTGGCCGCACTTTGCACGACGAACCGGCCCAACTTTTCCGGCCTAACACGCTAATAACAGACTGGCCCAACTCGCAGCCCCTCACTGGTCACCCGACCACTCCACTCTGGCCCAGATTCTAGATTCGGATTATACTTTATAACCCGTCTAGCCTCCTTGTTGTCATCTTAAAACAAACCAAAGCAAAGCGAGTTCTGTGTTCCGCGTTTAACGAACTCTCCCGCGACCTTGCTACAATTTCCGTGTTTATACCGTACTTCCTCGTCCGTCTTACTGGTCAAAACCTTTACATCCAAAACACTAATTCTAATAACTAATATACTAAAACATATTTTTACTATACTCTGCAAAACATAACAGACTATAAACCCTGTACCTACTCCGCTGGCCATTTTAATTTTAGAACCATCTGTATACCATGCTTGTGTATTTACACCATATTTGTCCAGTACTTACATAATTCTTCATAGTATCTTTTATCCTCGTTTTAATGTAACTAAAAATCTGTAGTATGTCCTTATTTCAAATGTTAAATACATATTTCATACTTGTATACTTTTATATAATTTATATCAAAGTTTTCTGTGAGATATCCTCTAAAAATCGTATAATTTCTATTTAACCTGTATATTCCGAATAGCCCAGTATATAGAGGATCTGGTTCAGCTTACATTAATTGCGGCAACAGAATTAGATATCGCTGTAGCCAGCCAGACATGTGATTAAAGGCACTGCTGAACACCTTGTCTAAGTTGGTTAACAACTTCCAGAGGTGCAATTAGACAGCCATTACTATATGTTCCTAAACAACTATTGCCAGGCGTCTGATAGAACCCTCTTAAAACATTGTCTGCTAAAATTTGATGATCATGGCAAATTTCCCTCTGTTCAAGATTTTAAAAAGAACAAATCTAATGGAATGAATTATACTTTCAGTTGTTAATGTAATTACTGGTTATGTCTAGTTCATAGTTAAAAGGTTTGCTTCCCTTAATAGTTTCTTAAAAAACAATGTCAAACTCTGGTGGTAAAATCAGTGTTCCTTGTGCACCCTAGTTTATAACTCGGAGGCAATTTTTTGTTTTAGTTTAATTTGCAATTAAACTTTTTTATTATTTTTGCTTAAATTTTGTTCAGTGTCAGTTGATATTGTCTTTTATATAACTTATTAAATCAATTAGTTAAAATAAAATCAGTTAGATAAAATAAAACCTGTTCACAAAATCTCGCTATAAATACGTTTACTAACCTCAAACGCGTTTCAATAAAATAAAACCTGTACACAAAATCTCGCTATAAATACGTTTACTAACCTCAAACGCGTTTCAACGACAATGTCGCCATCCTCAGTGATGCACGGGCTACAGTAACCAAACTATAACTGATCTAACAGTGTGACAACGCACCGTATAAATACCTAAACACAAGGGGCGTACCCTACAGGGGGCATGTCATAAACCTATGTTAAGGCGTTAACCACCACCTACCGTTATTCAAATAGCTTAACAATAACAATATAACTTAAATAAGATTGCTAAACTAATATTAATATTTAACAAAACATAGCATTATTACATTAATAAAGAACTCTGTAAAGGACCTAATTCATTATTCACAACTATGTTACAGTATTTGTTAAATATAAAAAGTTTCCTAAGCGTCCAATGTGTTGGGTTTAGTTATATTTTTTAACGGTTTAGAATTTTCTATTTTAAAATGATGATTTTCATCTAAAAAATGCTTAGCCATAGCAGATTTATCAGGCCTATTATATTTTAAATGAGAAAAGTGTTCTTTACCTCGTATCTTCATACTTCTTATGGTTTGACCTATGTATTTTTTAGGACACATTTCGCAGTTAATGCAATAAATTCCGGATTTGTCATGTTCTTGAATTTTGTCTTTAGGATTACTCAGCATCTTACCAAGATTATTATCAGCCGACAAAGCTACATTCAAATTTGCATATTTCGCTAACTATATTTTACAAACATTAAATAATGGTGGTGCAAATGTTGTTTTAACCCATCATTGTTGAAGTTTGTTGCTCACAAGAGTGCACCTTATTAATTCCTTGATTTTCTTGAAATTAATTTTTCTTACTTTTTTGTCTATTAATTCTTTGGAATACCCGTTGAAAATCGCAGCACCATACATATATTTCAGTTCTTTCTCGTAGTTATCCTTAGATAACAGCAAGTTAACCAATCTGTGAGCCATAGAATTAAAAGCGCGGCTCTTTTATGCGCTGGAGAATGGTGTGAGTCCTCCGTTATATATCTATCTGTATGCGTAGGCTTTCTATATACACTAAACGACAAAACATTGTTTTCCCTAAACACATTCACATCCAAAAACGGTAAGTTTCAGTCTTTTTCAATTTTTTTGGTGAACTTTATAGTGAAGTGAAATCCATTGATAACATCACAAAATTGATTTAGATTTTTGTTTTTATCAAATGCTGCGAAAATATCATCCACATAACGAACCCATACTCGCGGTAAGTACTTAACTGCTCATATGTTATTTATATATTAAATCAATGTTTTACTTTCTCACTATACTATAGCATAGAGAAAGTATAGTGATCGCAAAAAAAATCGATGTTGAGATTTTTGTGGAAATATCCGTTTTGGGACCCCCTGAGTCCTAAAAAGTGGTTTTTACAAAATGTCTGTATATCTGTATGTATACAAAGCTAGAGAGTAAACTATTCCATCGATTTCGAAAAAATTTGCACCAAACATGTCAATTGGGCCTGTATAGATGCACGAAAAAAAGGTTTAGAAAAATTTTGATAAACAATTTCCTTTTTGGCCAAAAAAAAAGTTTATTCGCTAGAAAAACTCAAATGTAAGAAATTTAAACTCAAAAACCGCATCTTTCTAAAAATTCTCATTCAGCTAATAATAATATTTATTAGTTACTCTCCTTCTTTAATGTATCCCCTCTCCTACTTTAATACAATTAATTATGAAATCACAGTGAATCTGTTTAATAATTTAAATGTGTATGTGAGAAAGTATGTGTCAGTTTCTGGTACCGTTTATTTATTATTTATTGGAAAACAAATTACAATAGACTCATTTAGTTTGACAAAAGTAAATTAGTTTGTATTGTGTTATAAATCCACATGACATAATATAAAAAGTCTCTGTTCAGAAAAAATAATTAAATGAGATAAGATTTTAATGTATTTTGAGATGTTGTGTAATGGACTGTTTACATAGCTGTTCTGTAATGTGATTAACTATAAAGAATAGACATTCAGTTCACATTAATTTAATGCTTCTATTACATATTAATACAAATGCTAAATTTATCCAATGAAATACTTTTTAAATATATTTGGTTCTCACTTGTAAAATAAAGACAACACGTGTTAGTACTTCTTGTTTATCTTGAAACCATTGGTTTTTGTGGATAAACATTAGATAATTACTCATACCTAACCAAGATTGTAATTAGAACAAATTTAAAAAAAAAAAAAAGATGAATTGATTGTATAGAATTCGCTCAATTATGAGTAAAGGAAATGCAACATTCTTGTTATATTTTTTTTTAAATATCACATTAGTTCTGTAATCTATAAAAATAAAAGGAAGAATTTGCCTTGAGTGTGTGTGTGATACTCAGCCAAATCTATACCTCACATCTATCTAATATTTGTTTAAAACCTTAAGCAGCACTGCCGCATTACTATAGCCGAATTTTCTTATCAGGGAATAACTAGTATTAAATAACGGGAGTTTCCTATGAGTTTTGTTCCTTCTTCTGCGGACTCTACCTGAAATACCTTTGTACAGGATGTAGTCAATTGAATTGCCTTTCAAATGATATTGCTCACAACTTGTACTCGGAATTATGAGTGGGATATTGTGCAAAAACCTTACATGGATAATGAAAACATCATTAATCTGGAGCTTCCTATCAATTTTGTTCCTTCTTCCGGGGATTGTACTTGAATTACCTTTGCACAGACTTGTAGTAAATTTAATTAGCTTTCGAATGATATAGCTCAAAAATTGCACACAAGCTTATGAGTGTGCAAAATCGCGCAAAATCCTTACATAGGTAATGAAAAAATCATTTATTGGGAGCATTCTACCAATTTTGTTCCTTGTTCCGGGGACTGTATCTGAATTACCTTTGCACAGGATTGTTGTACATGTAATTAGCTTTGGAATGATATAGCTCAAAAATTGCACACAGGCTTATGAGTGGGAGAAATTGCGCAAAAACCTGATATTTATAATGATGAAATCATTTATCGGGAGCTTCATATCAATTTTGTTCTTTGTTCCGGGTAGTGTACCTGAAATACCTTTGCATAGGATTGTAGTAAATTTAATTAGCTTTCCGAATGTTATAGCTCAAAAATCCTACAAGGACCCTTCCACTAAAAGTTCATCTATTTTGAATCATAATTACTACCATTTTTTCAAGGTGGGTAAAACCCATATACTTACATAACCTTAAATCCCTACCCAAAAACGATTAATCGGTATAACTCCGCCATTTTGAATCGGATCGAAAAACAAAAAAAGTGTATCTGAAGAATCCTACTAAGATCCTTTCACCAAAAAATAAGCAATTTTGAAGCATATTTACTACCACTTATCAATCCGGGAATAAAATATATATATATATCAATTAATGAATTTTGGGTATCGTCTCCAAATGGTCTGAAACGGATAGAAACGAAGTTTTAATCTCCTCCGACAAACCGTTTTCAAGTTGGGTCGAGTGTAAAAATTCGGCTAAGGTTAGCCAAATGGAGTTCGAAAGCACCTCGAACTCAATTTTTTAATGTTCACGAATTACAAGTAAAAAACTGGTGAATATTGAGATTTTTAGCGCTTACCCATGCTGATAATGTATGTAGGCCTAAATGTGAAAACATTGATTGATTTGAACCAAGCTCCCATTCAGGGCTTTTCGTTTAAGTTTCGATCTTAAAATATGTTTATTTTTGTTTAGCTTTTATAGAATTTGTGTTATAAGCTACAGTAATAATTTCTTATTAAGTATCTAACCAAGGTATGATTAAAATTGCTTTATTTTTCTTTCTTTAGTGGGTAAGCTGTTAAAGGCGCTATACATTTAAATGGGTTGTAACTGTTAAGTCCCAAAATTTGCAATTTATTCCGCCAAAAAGTAAGAATTTTTATGGTCTGACAGACAACTTTGTATTTGCTTAATATACATATATTAATGAAAAGCCTTTGTGTGTATTACTTAAATCTAATGAAATACTTTTGTTTTGCTCGTAGGATTTAGGAGATTGGGATAAGATGAAGCCGGACGAGAAGTTCTTCATCTCTCATGTATTGGCTTTCTTTGCTGCTTCTGATGGAATTGTGAATGAAAATTTAGTCGAAAGATTCAGTCAAGAAGTTCAAGTAACAGAAGCGAGATGTTTCTATGGTTTTCAAATAGCCATGGAAAACGTACACTCTGAGATGTACAGTCTTCTTATAGACACTTATATTCGTGATCCTGCTGAACGGTAGATACAATATTTCTTATTTCTTGGAAGTTGGTGGAAGTTATTTTAAGTATTTATGAACTTAATTGAAGTAATAATAGTATTTCTTTCTCTCCAAAATAGCCGTTTCAACACAATTTTAAAATAATTTTACCTAATTGAGAAGTTGAAAAGTGACAATCGGAATACAGTAGAACTCCAATTATCCGGATTAATTGGGACCGGACCCGATCCGGATAATCAAAAATCCGGATAATTGGATTTTTCTCGAAAAAAGGTCGTTTTTAGAAGAAAAACGTAAACAAAACACAATAGAGAACATTTACGGTATTTATTATGAAAAAACAATATCAATGACAATGTTTACATTACGTAATATTTACAAACAATATTAAATCAATGTAAAATACATTATTTTTTTAAGATACCAGGAAGAGTCAGCTGTTTTGCTAACTTAAATCGATTCTCAATCTGATCCGGATAATTGGAGTTCTACTGTATTTACAAAAATTACTCTGTACCTTTTGTTACAATTCAAATATTTCCCTAACTCTGTAAATAAAATAAGAACGAAATTAAAAATACGTATTGGAGCGAGAGAGATAGAAGTCAAATTGGAATGTCATTCATTTAGTTAATCCGTCATACACGCCCGACACCTAGCGACAATTATGCGCAACACTAAATACTACAACGAACAGGTACAATCAAATCACGACTTTCAACTCGAATTCATTAAAATAAAATTACAAAACGAATCTGTAGACCTACATTTCCTATATCAAAAATATTCAAAACTAAATTCTGCATCCAGGAAAGCTAAAATAACAACATAAAACCAAGTCAATCGACAAAGATTTACGTTAAAACGCAAGGAGAAACTAGGCATATCTAATTACAAATCGAAGAGAAGTTGGCAGAATAAATCCGATTACAAGAAAAATACATTCTTATTAGAAAATTAAACCAGGCCTATGAAAAGAACCAATTTTTTACACATCAAATGTCTTTGGTCTAAATCTAAAATAAACGTCGATAAGCTATTATAAATGTAAAACCAAAGCCCCGACCGACAAAATTTAATAGTAAGCGGATTTCATTTATGTAAACTCCTCCCACAAAACGCTGTGATTGGTCCACGTAATTCTTGCCACCAAATGAAAAAATACGAAGAATAAGAAATATACATTCTAGAAATTAGATAGCAATTATTGTAATAAGGAGTTATTTAAGTGTTTTCTATAATTTAACTGTTTAAAATCATATTAAATTCATTGTAAAACATTGTTATGTATCAAAACAAATCCACACAATTAAATAAAGACACAATTAAAATAAATCACACTACACGACTCCCAAACACCTATTACATTAACAAACCCAAATCCCAGAAGATATGAAGATTCATCAGGCGTTATTATCCATTTCCTGGAAAGGTAGAGAAGCCCCAAAAGAAGAACATTGTTAAGTTGGCCACTGAATAGTGTAGTTGATACAATTTTGGCTGTTGAAATTTAAAGAAAAGAATCGGTATTTGAATAAAAAATATGAAGCTTATGAAGTTCAGTGTTTTTCCTTTATAACAATTACTATCAAATTCTAATCTACAAGAACAAACAACCAATTGGGTGAGAACTTTCCAATTAACTAGGCCTAGTCTATTTTAAGATCCAACACCAAACCAGTTACCTTAGAGGGATAACTTATCTATTTGAACTAAACTGTGAATAATAATATATACATATGTTATGCATGTAGATTCACCAAGAACCTTTGAACTTTAAACTATCGTAAATTCAGTGATCCATTATAATACTAAATCCATTAACCAAATAACCTTTTTGACGATTCCATATAATTTTGCTCTCATTAATTTTGTACATATGTTAGTTGTGTTATCTATAATCAAATTTGTTTTCTTTTTAAATACTTTGGGAAAAAGACGGCTCCAACCCACCGAGTTAAGATCTTGTGTTTTAAAATTTTATTGAACAACAATTAATAACCTGTTTATCATCAAACTTAGTGTTCATAATCTAAATAATATTGTTCTTTGAAAACAAATATCATTTTATGTATTACCTGTAATAATACAGAAGTAAAAGATTGTTTTATAATTGTAACCCTTGTCGACCATCTTATTTTAATATAGATTTAATTGTAAAGTTATTGTAGAGTGTTGTAGTACTTTGAATTTATCGAATTCGCCAAGTTGCCACATCAAGGCCCCTTGATTTTTCAGGCCAGCACTGCTTTCAGGTTGTATTCTGTAAAATTCTAGTGAATCCGACCCGAATTGGTGCCGAGGTCCTGATTTACTTATACTTTTGATAAACTTGTTGATATGACTACTTGTGGTTTGGCGGGAATACTCTTTCTCCTTAGAGGTAACTCTTTTTGTGACCACTTTGGATTGAAGTCAGAAACGTAATATTCCGTTTTAAAGCATTATCCTAGCTCCCTCTTTAGTCTTCGCCACTTTTTGTTGGGATTTTGCGCTTTTTCAGAAATTTTTCAAGTAAGAAAATGTTTATCTTCCACGTTCTTAAATTGTTTTTGATTTAATTTTAACAGTTTTTCCTTTAAAATATATTCTTAATTAACCTAATTCTCTAGTTACTTAGCCATCTTTTTCCGGGCTTTTGAGATTATACGCAAGTCACCTTACGTCATATCGGTTTATCTGTGTACTACAGTCGAACTGAGTTTTTCTGTCGCTTTACACTTTTTAGTACACTGTAATTGCTGGTGTTGCCAACACTTGATAATATAATACACATTTACTTCTGAGCGTTACAAATTTCCTTTATATGAACTTAAACTAATTTAAAGAACTTTTAAATATACTGAACTTATTTAGAACTTACTTTAGAATATTTACTGTGTTAATTAGTTTCATTATTTTTTATGTGAATTTATTACTTCATTCATGCTAACAATTAGATCCAATTGTATATTTTATAAAAGTACACATCTTTTAATTTAGCTTGACTTGAATTTTATTAAATATATTTTCCCTTGACTTTTATTCCCCATGCCTATTTAATGTTCAATGAAGCCTTAATTAGCTGTTATTTATATAAACCTCTTTTATAACAATGTTTCTCATTACTTCTCCATTATTAACAACGTAGATTATAAAAACTTATAATTTGACAAGAGAAATATTCTTTCTATTACACTTAACATACCATAATTACATATTTAATTTTATTTATTGAAAAATTACAAGTCCTATGCTTCTATTATGTCATTGTTATACGCATTAAAGTTTGCCGGAGATCATAGTACATTAGCTGGTTCAAGTTTATACTATATAAATGTATTTCGGACTTGTAATTTTTTAAACATCCTGTGGTGCAAATGACCGTCACAAGTGGAATTTTTTTTTTTTAATGGTTTTGCAGATTCACAATAAACATCCTTACTCTATCAATAACAAATTTTAAGGGCAAAACTATTTTATGGCATTAATTTAAACTCAATTTTGACAGAGAGTATCTTTTCAATGCAATCGAAACTATGCCTTGCGTTAAGAGGAAGGCTGATTGGGCGCTTCAGTGGATTGCTAGTAACACTGCAACATTTGGTGAACGAGTTGTTGCTTTTGCTGCAGTCGAAGGAATCTTCTTCTCTGGTAGTTTTGCTTCCATTTTTTGGCTGAAGAAAAGAGGACTCATGCCTGGATTGACATTTAGTAATGAATTGATTTCACGAGATGAGGTAATTTAAAATTTTTAAAAAGTGTTCTTTTTTAACAAGTGGTTTATTTATAAAAGCTTAAAATTAATGGAATTTTCTTAACTACAGTAGGCCCAGTTATACCTCCGGTACCTACGTCTTGTCTTCCTAAAATCAGCGTGAGATTATACTTTTCTTAAAAAATACCATTCTTCAATTTTAAGTATGTACTTTATTGACCACTTCCATTAATTAGAATTTAAATTTATATAATCTTACTGTAGTAATTTTTTAAATGTTGTTATAATGTAATTAAACACACATAAAAACTGATGATTTATCTGAGAAAATTTCACCCTTGTTTACGGAGAATAATTTTGTCTTTTAATAAAAACGTCGCCAGATTTCTGTATTTTTGTACTAGTTAGGTTGATAGATGTTTTATAAATAATTGATTATTTTTACCCAATGAATTCTTTTTGCCTTTTAACTCAATTTTATGAATTTTGGTATGTGGGTAAAACATGTGACGTAGACTTCCAAACAGGTGTTTTATCTTTAGGGATTTCTGTATGACTATGGGCTGCAACTGTAAACACCCACTTGTTAAACTACTTCTATTACTCTTATTTGATCTCAGTGATTTTTTCCCAGGTATCACAAGAAACCTGGGCAGCCCTAATCGTAGCTAGTGCGATCTACACTGTTTCCATTTCTTATCATCCTCCAGCAAGTTGGGTCTATCATTTCATCCTGATTGACTTCTTTCCCTATAAGGCTTTTTAATATTTCTCTTTGAGTTTTAAACTTCTTTCATATAAACGTGTGAGTTCTGCAACATCTGTTTCTGAAGCGCAGGTAATTAAGGGGTCGTGAGCCCCTTACTTAAATCTACTCAGATAATGATTAAAGCAACAGTGTCTGGTAAAGTAGTAGGAAATCTCGCCGTAAGTTCTTCTTTGTTATTTGTACAAATCTTTAATTAGACTGTAGGTCCATCTTCTATTATCCAAAAGATCCTACCACTTTCCCAGGGAATCGGTCTTTCCCTAGTTTCTTTGAGTCACCAACTGCTTCCATTCCTCAAAGCTACTTGACTTGAGTCTATTCTATAATTATTTTATTTCCTCCATTAGTAGGTCAACTGGTGGCATACTAATCAGGACCAATCCTGCACACATCGACACTGTTCGGTAAGACAATGATCCTCAGTGCTGTACAGCGTTGGACCGATACGAACCTTCTGTGATGCACAACCTTTTCCATGGCTGCAGCCCAAGCTGGTGCTGCGTATAGAATTTGTGACCAGTTGACAGTAGTCTTCTTTTCTTCCAACTAGACCCGCCTCCATTTTTATCATATGTCTCACTAGTTGCCCTCACACTTCTGAGGCTTCTTTGCAGCTCTTTCTATATGTGAACTAACTAAATTGGTTAGTGGCATTTTTAAGGCGGAATTTGTCAATCATCTGCATGAAATACAACAAGAACCGAAGCAACTCAGGTTAAACCCAAATTAAATTCATCAAACCGTACCCAACCTTTCAGTATTCTAGGTGCTGAGGTGGGAGACATTACTCTGCATTCTACTACAATGAAGAAATAATCCTTTATTAAATTTGAAGAATTCGACTCAAGAGCTACAACCACATAAATGAATATTGAAACTTCCTATTTTATTGGAGACTTATGCTAGGTTGCACGAGATCCATTATAATGTTCGTACACCAGAGGCTGAAAGCACGTAACAAAAAGTAAAATCACAAGCAGTAATTTTTTTTAAAGAAAAGATATCAATAATCTGTTATACCGGGAAATTAATGAACTTTTTGCTATAGTTGTATTATTATTGAATAATTTTTCAAATGTTTTATTTTTCAGTTAATCTTTTATAATTATTTTATGGTAGAATTATGAATGATATTTGGTTTAACGTGTCTTTAATAAAATTTTCCTAGTTTAATCTATTGTGGACTTATTTTTTTAATTTCATAAAATTACCTTTGTTATCTTCATCTTTTTTAATCAATCCAAGACCAAACGATTACATTCCTATTGACCAATGTGCAATAATCAAGTCGAAATAGTGTATCTGCAGGTAGCTAGAAACTATTAAATCCAATAAATACTGTGTCATATTTAGGTGAGGTCGGTCTATAAGTTCTTCCCCTAACATCATATATGTGTGACGTTGGACTATTTGGATAAAAACTGTGTTTTATGTGTTGTTGTTAGTCATTTGGTAAGACCATTTTTTTGGCTTGGTAGTAAACGTGTTGAAATGTAGTAATCCTGGTCTATTTCTTATAATACAAAATATATTTCTTGTTGGATTTGTTTAACAAATACTTGTTTTGGATATTTTTAACAGAATAATATTATGATTAATTTGTTCAATAAGTTTTATGACAAAAAAATGGAGAAAACAAATGTTGTGTATTTTCTCTTTTGCAGTCATTAGGAAGATAAGTTTCTCTATACTGTGTTAACAGTGGCATTTGTTTTGTCTCCAGGGTCTACATTGCGACTTTGCCTGTTTAATGTTTAAACATTTAGTACAAAAACCCAGCGTGGAAAGGATTACCAGTATTATTCGTGAAGCAGTTACCATTGAACAAGAGTTCCTTACTGAGTCTTTGCCTGTAAACATGATTGGAATGAACTGTGAATTAATGAAGACTTATATTGAATTTGTTGCTGACCGACTTCTTTTTGAATTAAACTGTCCTAAGGTACGATACATGTTAATAAAATAAGCCGTAGAAGTGACCGTTTCAATCATAGCCGTCCTAAAAGTTTTAAGGAAATAATATTAATAACGTCATGTGCTCAATACGTCAAACAAACTATGGCTTGATATGATTAAATTATACGTTTGTGGTGAGGACCGGTGAACGGAGGTGATGGTTCCCAAACAAAGTATTGCTATAAAGTATAGAAATAAAAAAAATATTTTTAAAACAAAACATTTGTTTTTCAAATTTAGGTGCAATGTTTTTTGGAAATATGTTGAATTGGTTTTTTAGCAACATTTTCTACAATATCTTACAACTAACTTGCAAAATTACTAAAAAAAATTTGAATTAATATCTCTAACTAAATCTCTTTCAAACAATTTCCACTTGACAATATTCTAAACTTTAGAAGTACAAATTTGGCTATTCACTCGCTCGCCAATATTATGAAGCACTTCATGAGGAGAGGTTTACTTCAAATTTGTTATGATGGTAGGTCTAGGAAAACTAAAAATAAACATCTGAAACTTTTATTCAAAGGATTTAGGCTTACATCAGGCTTAGGGGGTAATAGTTTTGGGTACATTTTATAAGATTTGTAAATTTTCTCATACAGAGTTAAATTTGTTCTTTCTTATATCTTATAACCTAATTTGAAGAGAATATCTTCAATGTTAAATTGTTGAGTTTGGTCTTATGAATCTCTTTGAAAAAATATTAACAAGTTGAAAGCAAGAAAATCTTAGTGAGAATAAAGTTAAAAATATATTTCTATAGTTCCTATCAGAGCAGGCTTTTAATCGAGAGACTAAGAATAAGAGGGCTACTCAAGGTAGCCTGGAAGAAGATGTATCAGCTTAAACTATAGTCCTATTCTGCTGGTCTAAAGATTTGGCCATGTAATTTGATCTTAATACTTTTATAGGTCAAAACTTTTTGGTTAGAGACTTTGCTTTGTTTTTCAAATTTATGTTTTGTGGGGGTTCAGTCATTTCAACATACGGTAGTATTGCTTGCTCACATAATATATTATACATCATTTTATAAGTCTTGGATAAAAATTATGTTTAAATTTATCATAGTTCTTATGCTGAAACTTAGTTAAATGTATCATTGTTCTGCTAATTTAATAGTTTTTACACAGAAAACATCTCCATTTAAAAATGTTTTTATGCTTGAACTAATTTTTTTCTCACTCCTATAAGAAAATATCCTACTAGACAAAAGTGAAGGGAGTCCTTAATAAATGCCCTTTATGAAACTGTGAATTATATCAAGATTAAATTCATCAATTACTATCCACTCCGTGGTTTTGTTCACCTTGTAAACTCAATTTAAAAAATAAGGTAATTGATATAGGTTTGCATTGGCCAAATGTCCACTAACATTGTGTTCTCTGTATTTATTTATCTATTATTTATGAAATGTTTTGCAGATTTACTTGTCCGAAAACCCTTTTGATTTCATGGAAAACATTTCATTAGAGGGAAAAACAAACTTCTTTGAAAAACGAGTTGGAGAATATAAGAAAAGTGGTGTGATGGACCAAAAGAGTGACAGCGTGTTCGCAACCGAAGTTGATTTTTAACTTGAATAAAATAAATCAGTGTATATTTTTATGGATCTCATTTGAATAGAAAACACTAAATTGAAAACAAATTTGTAGGTGATTCAGCTAAAATTGCCAGTCCTGCCAAAACAAACAAATTCTAGTACATCATTCTAAACAAAGTGTTGCAGAAAATTGTTTTAGTTTTGAACAAAATCCTAAAATTATTTAATTTAAGTGCATTGGGTTTTGGCGTTCAAACTTAATTGTTATCTTTTTTTTAGCTTATATGACATATTAAATTAGTATTTTTAAATTAGTTTTGAGATTCAGTAAACAATTGCAACAATTTATAAACTTTGTAGGTTTAATGTTTGTAATTTGTAAAACATTGTTTACAGTTGTTTCAAAGATGTCCAGATTTGTTTTACAAATTTAGCAAGATTGTCTGTCTAAAGTGTTAAATCTTGTGAGAAACTGATAAATTATTTAAACTCCAGTGTAATAGCTGATAATAGTATGTTATTGTCAGTTAAATTTCTCTTAATTACCGTATTAGTTTAAATCGTTTAAGCAATATTTGCCATTTCATTTTCTCAAATAGCACATTAGTTATATAGCTTTTTCATTTTACATTGTTCTGTAATCGAACATTACATTTACTTTATTGCAATGTTTTTTTTTT
>JAGFPH010001171.1:237846-254753 GCA_018207615.1 Philaenus spumarius
TTTATTGGAAGTTATTAGAAATAATATTTACAGGAATTATTATTTTACAGTATTATTATTACAGGTCAGGCACAGATCCAGGAATGCATTTTAGGTGGAGCGGAATACCGGGGGTCTGGGAACTGGTATGCCAATATTCCAGGGTTGCAGGAAGTTTTTGAAAATTACAACCTTTAAACTGGCTATTTTACATGGTTTCAAGATTTATAAAATAACTTTTTTGATGGACAGTATTGCCATACTTAAAGGTTTCTTTAATGAAAATTAGGTTATATAAATAATATGACATATTTTAGAACATTTATTTTGTGTTACAACCATTTGCCTTTTTCACTGCAGTGAGCAGTGGCAGGATGATCATATTGTTTAAGTTTTGGAGTTTGGGATTGCGGTCACCTCCCTTTGATTGCCAGTATTTCCTTGTGGAAGCGCTAAAAAATGTTCAGCCCTTGGGTGTAAATTAAATACATAACCTTTATGGCATTAGTTCCCACATGTGCTTATTATAAATACTTCAAGTCAATTAGATCATTAAATATATTTAACCCTTTCAGTGCCAGTCAGTTTCTCCCATAGGGTACCCAAAAGTGCCAACCTGATTTAGCGAATTTGAAAGGATTTGATAAAAAAGCTGTATTTTTGTTATTTCATAAGATATCATCATCATTTTTGAATTGTTTTTCTTCTAATAGACCTATAAATAATATTTTCTACTCTAAAAATTTTTCTAATATACCAACAAATTAAAAAAATAAAATTACATACCATAACATAAAATTTTTATAAAATTTCCAGTTTGTATGAAGAAAACAGATAGAGAAAAACTATATCATTTGAAAACATGCACATCACTTTAAGACACATTTTGTTGTATACTTATGTTAAAAATTTTGGGCCAATATCTTGCTAAATAAAAAAATAACACTACTTTTTTGAAGTTTTAACCCGAAGAAAAGCATTCGCTGATAACTACAGTGATCTGTCTAAAGGGGCGAGATAGGCAATATGGTTGCTTTGTAAAGTAACTAAGAGCGGTTATTTTTCAGTTTTATTCTGAGCAAGCCTTAGCCGAGTGGTAACGTGGATGGGATCTTCCTGATCAGAAGATCTTGGGTTCGAATCTCGCGAGACCAGGTAGCTTTTCATATCTGTGGTTTGAAGGTAGGAGGGCGGAAGTAAAGCAAATGGTGGTTGGATCGCTTCCAAGCTGACAGTATATGACTAGTTACCCGATCTAAAAGTTTGAGATGTTTTTGCATAATTATACTGTAGTATTTCTGTATATATGTACCAGGTGAATCATACCCGTGTGTGTTTTGTATTCTTATGTTTAGTAATTGTTTTTTAATAATTAAAAATAATAGTTTTAAGTTGCTTAAGGTCAGTTTTCACTTCCAGTGTGTGGTCTAGAAACCATTGTATATTTCTCATCAAATCAATGTGAAAGTTTGTAAATATTAGGAAACACTGTCTGGTAGGTAAAACTAGAGGTTATTTCATTACACCAAGTCCTACAAAGAATCATGAGTCATAAGCTCTCATCCTCCTGTAGCAACCAATTATCATAGAAATTATTGTGTGATTGTTCTATCTGAGTATTGAATGCTTTTTTTGTGAGATTTTACAAACATTTGACATTTACTTGTATCTAATAATGTAGTCAATGCTGAAAATGTTTGTGAGTTAAAATACAGAAATTTATAAAACTTCTTTATTGATACAAATTCTTTTTAGGACATAGTGGATGATGGAATTATGACTATTGACGTGTGATTCATAATTTGAAATGTGATCTACAATTTTTAAAAGGGAGAACGCATCAATGCAGTAATATATTTTTGTTATTCAAAGCTGCAGATAGCATAATGTGACTCATATGCCAGACAAGGTCAAAAAAGGATCAATATTCTCCAGATGTAACAAAAAGTCTGCCTCGTGAACAAAGGATAAGATAATTTCAGTTGAAGGTCATCACTTCATCAGGCAAGTTCTATCGATTGTTACACATTGTAATTATTTCCTTTATACTTCTAACTCTTCCATTTACACGAACATGTTTTGTGCGCTTGTCTTCCCGCCAAACGTCAATACTCAATAATAAACTAATCGATTTTAAAAATATCGAAACTATACTTCTCCATGTAATAATCGAATTGATATCGATGTGTAATTTTATTTCATACACATTTTTGCTTTGCATACATAGAAGTTACATACATACAGTTACAACGAAACTTGGTATTTCTCTGCAACGAAACGAAATGGCTGTTCGAAGAGAAGTGCTTGAAACTGTCAGAGAAGATGATTTTATTGAATATTTTTTGTTTCCTAGTATTTTAGACAATGATACATCAGACAAAAGTGAAACACTAAAAAGTTTGTTGTCAGAAGTACAATCAGTATTTAAGAAGTACGGTTCTAATTACATTTGGCAAAAAGATGAAGTTAACCTAATTCCAAGAAGTAACAATGATCTTCTTGCGGTTGAAAACAATGCAGGTATGGCAGGTGATCACAACATAAAACAAAAATATAGACGATTTAAAAAAATTAGTAAGCTTACAACTACTGTATTGAATTTAATTAGCTGAATCTCTCTAATTTGTTATAAACGTCATGGTTATTAAAGTAAGTTAGTTGTTATTAAAGTAATGTATAAATACATTTTTTTGTGGTTGCTTATTAAAGCTTTAAACAGTACCTTAGGCTATTTAATTTCAATTTTAAATAGGGCCTAGTTCTTTAATTTGTATTTTTATGAGACATAGATCTTACAAATAGGTCGAGTATAGTAGTGCTCCAGTACGGTACCTTAAATTTAAAAAAAAATTATGAGTAGCCAAATTAAATTTTGTACAGGCCTACATTTTATTGTTAACTTTTCAATAAATATATGGGCAGTTAGGCTAATTGATTCAAATACATCAGTACATTTTTTATAAAGATCAGATTCCACATTGTGTTCCTAAAATAGAAAGGAAAGGTCGAGTTTGTTTCATTATTTTAATTTAGAATTAGAAGAATAAATGTGGAAATAGGCCTAGGCCTATTGATTTTGGCGCTATTCTAATATTCATTCTTGTAGGCTACATTGAAAGTTATTAACTTACTATAAACATCGGCAAAAGTTTACAACACACCTCCATTTTGATTTCTTTGCAGATGATGGCCTTTTCCTAAGCACATTGTAGGCCTAACTATAGTACGTTCAGCGAGTGTTTGCAGTGAATCGCCACCTATGATGTATGACAGGGAAAGACATACAATAAAAGCTTATAATAAATATTTTATTAAGTCACATGTGTATAAATTTAAAAGTTAACTAAAAAAATGCATTAAAAGTATAAATTTAAAACCTCAAAATGGTTGCAGATCACAGCGATTTACTGCAAACACTCGCTGAACATAGTATAAATGAAAGTTGAATTGTGAGTTTAAACTGGCAAGGTTTATTCTTTGTTATTTTTTTTTCATGCCTGTTTTAGTACCGTACTTTAAAACTGTTTAGTTTCAAAACATGATCATTCTTATTTTTGCTCAATTTGTGTAATTTAGGCATATATAAATATATATGCATGTGAAGCTTTACGATTTGTAAACTAATAGAGTGACATAATTTATCATGTTTAGTACGTTTATTAACTGAATATATACAAATTTTATGTTTTGGTAAATGTTATAGTATATTTTTTACTTCCTAAATATATAGGCTATATATTACACACACACACACACACACTGTATATTATATTATATCTAGTGTAATAGATGTGTAATTATAGCTAACGCCAAGCGTTATAATAAAATTGCAGTAAGCGCATACTAGGTTATGTCTTGAAATTATAGGCTACCTATCTTTTTTATTATTGCGTATTTATATTTATTGTTTAAAGTGTACTGAAAAGTAAAAGTGTAAGTTAGTGTTTTGTTGCATTTATTCCCATGTATGATAATTAAGTTTGTTTTTGTATGACAAATTTACAACTAAAGTAACTCGGTTGTTTTGGTAGGCCTAAACATATTGGAATAACAGAGTAACATCCGGTCATTTTACCGAGATGTGTACAAACTTAGTAAAATGTTAAGTCATAGGCTATAGCCTATATATTTAACATGCCGTGAGATAAGTTAACTTTTAAAGATTTTTGTTTTTTTTAAATAGTTTTTTTCATTAAATTTTGTTGAATTATATTTGCTGTTTCCCTGTAGTGATTTAAGGTACAGTTCGAGCAAACTAGGAGTGCGTTTGGCCTAATGGGCGAGTCATCCCTTCTGTTTCTCCTTAAACCTGCCTTGGCGGTACAACCAATTCCACAAATAACATTTACCGGTTACTGAGGAAATGGACAGTGCTCACATTTTTATTATAACTTTACCTACTTGCTTACAATCTTTATATAAAAAAGTATTTCACATTTTAGAGAAAACAGTGACAAATATAGCTATAAATAAGTAAGGTTTTGTTTCATAAAAAAAATATAAAATGTTATAACTGTGATGCAAAATTTTACTAAGTTTTTTTATAAAATAAAAGTGACGACAACAAAAATGTTCAAAGCGAGAAATTTTTGTATTTTTAGACAAAAAGAAAACTTTTAGCGAGAAAGTTGTTGATAATTAGTAGAATTAACTTTTTTATTTGAAACAATTTTCTGTACGACCCTTTGTTTAGTCAGGAGGAAGGTAATTCCTGTAATGAATACATTTTGTGCTTTGTTTGACATTGATTTGGTGCGATCCTGACTATTGACACTACAATGACACCATAATACTATCTTGCTTTAATCATACTGTATTTAAAGTTTTAGGTTTTGTATTCTTTTAACATTATATTGTTAGTTGACAGTTTGGTAAAAGTTAGTAAATACACATACGAAATTTTTGTGGGAAAAGTAAATAGGATGATGTAACGGGAAGGATATCTCAGGAAATACTTTTCGCCTTCCTGCTCTCTTTATTTGTCTATTCCAAGAACACATTCTCCTCACAATTTTTAACACATGCATTGTTAATTCGGACATTGATGAGTGAATAACAATGTTAAAATTTTAAGTAATTGTAACTACATACATCATTTGGCAACCGTTTCCAATAAATAAAAAATAGCTGATGAAAATACATGCCTACTACAGATGGGCACAGTTACTTTTGTTGCTATTTTAACTGTTGTAAAAAAAAAATAAAATAAACTAACCCGAATTCGAAAAATGTTTCTGAATATTTTCATTTATTATAATGCATAGAATTTGGTCCTGTATTATAGCATGATAAGGTTTTTTGTGACAACTGTATATATTTATAAATAAAACAACTAATTTTTACACGTCCTGTTCACTAAGAAAAATGTGTTTATCACTTTTATTTACCCTTACAGTACTTTACAGAGACAAACTAGGGTGTACAGTGAAGAACAAAGGTCTATTTTTTTAAATTGAGGTTGTACTGATGACGTTTAACACAACAAAAAAATCGTGCAGACAGAGCTTTACTTCCCCTCTCGGAGTACATTCCCGGAGTGATGAATCTGTACCATACAAAGACTGGGTCAATTTCAAATTTTATGATATTTTAGTTAGACAACATATTGAACAAGAATTAACTAAAAAACAAAAAATTAAATGTCGGAAATCATTAATAATGAATAAACTTACATTAAAAGTCATCTGGATCACTATCTATATATCAGAGTTCGTGTAGCTAAAGTGTCCAATTTGTCAGAGTTTTTACCACCGTAAACCTCGCTGATAACACGAAAAAGATAATGTAGCCTTTCCTTGTAGTCCGTCAATAATAATAAACAACAAATACTAACTTATATAATATATGTTTACAAATTGGAAACATAAGTATACTGTGACTAAAAGCTATAAGTTAGAACTTCAGGTAATTTTTTTTGGTTCTCGCGTACATATATGGAATAAGAACTAGCAAAAACACACAGAAACTAATTACATATTACTACAAGCTTCACAAAAAAATGGATTGACTGTAGAACAAGACGCCATCGTCATTAGTATAAGACTGATTGAACAACACTCAAAGCTGGACTTTGAACTTTCTTATCGCTCGGTAAGCTACATTGTTACCGACGTTAAGTTATTTTTCAGTCTTTAGTCACAGTATGTTTTAAAAGTGTAAACTTATATAAGTTTTTTTATATTAATTATTGTCTATATATATATAACTTTTCTGACACATAGTTTTTTGTTTTTTACTTAGTTCTTCTTAAATATATTGTCTAACTAAAATATCATAAAATTTGAAGTTGACCCAGTCTTTGTATACTATTACCTGATTTAATAATATAATTAATCATTATGATTACATTCTAGAGCCTTTCTTGCTCATATTGTGGAACCTCTGAAAATTTTACCCTAAACATCAAACCTAGTCTGTCTGGAACCTTCCTACAGAATCTTATATTTTTGGTTATATTATTATGTAATAGGTTAGATTATTTTAATATTTATAACTTCAATATTATGACATTTGATACTCAAGTCCTGTTATTATTAACTACAGGCAACATTAATTGCTATGACTCAAAAAATGAATATTTGGTTAATGACTATAAAAATAAATATAGGCTACTGGTAAAAATGGCTACCAATGCCACCGGTAAATGTATATATGGTTTCTTCTTTAACTTATAAATATTTGCACCACTAATGGACAGCTTATGATGATGTTAAATTACTTTTATCTCAATTATTGTACTTAATTGTTTTTTAGTTTCAGAAGTTTCCATCTTTACACTGCTTCTTAAGGCATAGTCTTAAAATATGTTAAAATATTTCTATTATTAGAATTTTAAGTTACTAGATTCATTAACTACAAGCTTGGTCTAAAGTTCCATGTTCAACATAGGCGTGGTATGTGTTTATATTTTACCAATATAATATACTAATTATTGAACTAGGTTATTTTAAATGTTATGATTATCAAGAGAAAGAGATGCAGAATATACTGACAACAATAAAATAAAAACATTATTTGTTGTTTCTTTTTTGACATTTGTTATAGCAGGAGATTTTTATATCTACTCTTTGAAGATCTACAAAAGTTGATGTAGAATGATATAATTTAGGAAGCAAGACCAACATTTGATCTCTTTTTTAAAATTGTATGCTCTACTAAATATTGGTTGAGTAAAAATATAATTTATTTAGCAAACTCACAGGACATTTTAAGTAGCTTTGCAAGTACTTTCAAGAGAATTGTGTATGGACCATTGTATTTGGATAACCTAATAGAACTCCGATCCAATGCAATATTTTGTTCCACTGGAAATTCGACGATAGTGGCGTTATCTATTGGGGCAACGACGGAAGCTGTATGAAACACCAATGATACCGATGATTTCTCCCTAGCGTTACCTTGCGGCGCGATCATGTACTATTTTCGCGACAACCTTTTTTTCGGCACACAGCCCCCGTATGGATGCAAGATCTATTTATTATTCATGATCTATGGTATGGACTATTTGAAAAGATCAGCAAAAGAAAACCTTTTTCGTCGAATGAAGATCAAACTCAGGAATTAACTGGAATTTGAGACAAACGCTCTTGCGCAAGCATCTTTTGTAAACATTGTTCTTCTCCTTAAAATCATAAACCAAAAGTGACTTGTTCATTATGTAGATGGTACAACTGCAAATAATATGCAACCTCTTTCTGTAGCGCTTGTGTAGACCAAAATGAGCAGCATGAAGTTGAAAGTGTTGATGAAATATGAAAAGTGCACAAAAAAATTTAAACAATTACAGGTTTTTGTGTTATTGTCATTTGTTTTAACAGTTTTATGCTTTTCAAACTTACTTCATTGTTTTATTATATTTAAACAAAAATGTATAATTTAAAAAGGTTTTACACATGACTCTGAAATTAGTTTATCCATTATTCTATTTCCTATATTATTAATTTTAAGAAAACATTAATTTAAAATTGATTTATTCTTTTATTAGTCTATTTGATTTCATTGTTTTATATAGAAACAGACATTAAATAAACATTTTATTTACATAGGAAATATCATCCTACTTAAAAAATGTTGTGCTTGACTATAGAATTATTCAATTATTATTATGTTACATTTACTACATTGTTAATGATCCCTTAACAAGGAAGAATCTAGTGTAAGAGTGTTGGCTCGCTGACCTGAGTTTAAATACCACACAATCTTAATTCTTTAGATTTTATATTTGCTTAGGTTTAATTTAAGATAGCCGGCTTGGTTTTTTGTTTTTAACAATAAAAAAATTAATGCAACAACATCTGGCATTAACATTCCTACTTTATTTTAAAGCTAAACATTTTATTGTGGATAATCTAATGAGAACACATCACAGGCTACTTTTCATGAAATAGGTTTGAGTATAGGCTATAGGAAATAGTGTAATTATTGTTATTTATTTTGTTTTAACTAGTTATAAGCTATAGAGATACTTAACACTTTATTATTTAATATGTACTATATTTGTATTAACTGTTTAACAGAATCACTCCCTCCACATTTATATGGAGTTACTCATTATGGAGATAATATTGAAGATGAATGGTTTGTTGTATTTCTACTTCTTCAAGCCACCAAAAAGATTCCAGGATTAATAGCAAGGTTGGCAATTCTAATAGCATTGTTGATTAGAAATATGTTATACTTGTTTTTATTTCTTAGTAATTTATTAACCCTTCACACGCTAAATAAAAAAATATGCCTTATTTCACCTCAACGCTGAAATAACTTTAAATTTTTTTAGTTTTTGTTCTTATTTATTACGTAAAACATAATAGTAAAAAATTGCAAAAAACAAAAATTTTCGTTTTTTAATTTTTTAAAATTAGAGCAGTAATATTATGAAGTAATATATAAAAATTACAAAGTAATGTTAAAAATACAAAAAAAAAAAAAACAACCAAAAAACAACATATTATTGGACAATTAGTATGTTGGGAGGTGTGATAAATCTTAAAACAATTATCAGGTTGCAGAGACGGCGGTGCAAGTCCTGCAAAAGTAGATGGTTTCATTGTCCTATGCATATGCATTTGTTGCATCTGAGTCATCAGGTGTTTCCATTTTATTCAATAAAATAAAAAGATATTTACACCAAGACGATTCACACAACAAAAAATATTCACTCAAATACTGATAATATACACGCATAAAACAAATAAAAAGTTAACAAAAAATATTTACAACCCAAAATAAAAACCACAAAAGACCTATAAAACAATATTTCTTCAAAACAATGCTCAATTGCAAACACGGAGGGCGTCGCCTATCCCCCTCCACTGTCTTGAGGCGTAGAACATTCAACAAAACATCTTTCTCTTTGCGAATAGACAGCGGACAGGCCTCTGCATTCTACCTGAACTTTAGTGAACTACCTAAATAACCAGAGGCTAAAATATATTTGACTTTAAACGTAATTCGCGTTTGGGTCAAAGTCTACCGTTGCGGTTATACTCGTTTGTCGCGTGGGAAGGGTTAATCTATGTCAGCTATTAATTTTATGGATAACCTCAAAAATCGTATGATTATAACTATACACAAAAAAGTATGGAAATAAACTTTCACCTTGAACTCTCTGTACAAAAATTTAGTTATTAATGGTATCTCAGCATTTTATTGTTATGATTTATCTTGAGAGTTCCGAGATTAAATTGAATTGTATAATTTGGCTTGTTGCTAAAATGTTGAATATCTTGATTTATGAATCATTGATGTAATGTTTTGGTTACAGTACCTGCTGGCATTACACTAATTAGTCAGTTACCTGAGAATGAATATATCATAAACAATGCATTTTTTAAAGACATTTTCCAATTGCCTTCTGAAGGTGGACTACAAGCGTTAAGAATGACATACAAAATTCAAATCTAGAACTGATAAATAATAAATAACCAATACCGGTAAATTATAGCTGGACGCACACAAAGAATCTGTACTATATTGCCATGATGCTCATCGTTCACGAAACAAACAAAAAACTCCCGAATACAATTTATGCTGCTATTATAAAAAAATGTAATTTAAAACACTTTGGCAAAAGTTTACGAAAGATAAGAATGACCAAATAAAATTTGTACTAACTTTATAAATTACCGGTGATAAAATGGAATTTAAAACATAAAGTCCGCAAAAGAAAACGGTGCAACTCTCACCCGAAACTCTTGCTGCCTCTAACTTCTCACCCAACATCCGAGACTAAGTACCGGTAGCTCTCAAATAACTCTAAAAATTTAAGATCTCATCCAAGACTGATTAAATATATAATCAAATATATATATTGACAAAAGAAGGTTATTAGAATAGAACTGACTATCCCCAATCATAATACTTGCTCTTTTGTGTGCTTTTTATAACTTTTTGAACGTTAAACTAGGGCTCTTTTCTGTTTATCTTTTATAACCTATTTTTAAATCTCCTTCTTTGATCTAAGATGTTTTAATTTTTAAATCATTGTACAGTTAAAATGAGTTATTTTATTTGTAGAGTTATCGATGCAGATGGCGAATTCTTGTTGATTGAAGCTGCTGACTATTTGCCAAACTGGGCTAACCCTGACACATGTAATGGAAGAGTAAGTATTAACTTATATTTTGCAAATATATCAAAATTGTATATTTTACCATATTTGTTTATTCTTTCTTAGCACTGTAGCATGCATATTTTTCCCCTCCCTATCTAACCTTTCCTGATGTTCGTCCTTTTAAAGATCACATTGTGCATCAGTGATGGCCGAGTACGTTCGATCACAGTCCATTTTAAAATTTGACAGACTAAAGTGGGCCAAACAAGTTCTTGCTCTACTTAGCTTCACTGTATCATGGTATTCTTCAAGCAAAATTTGAAGAGACTGGATATAAAACAGCTGATTTTATGGATATTTAACTTTTTCTATCGAACGCAAATTACACTCTCTCTTAATTTTATGACTTTGTTTTAATAATTTACACTTACGTGTAAAACTTTATATAGACAATTTGAAATTTATTTAGATGTACACAATACAATGTATATAAAAAAAACCATGTGATATGTAAACTCAAGAATATAAAATAAAATCCTTTTCATTTTAATGGTTTTAAATTGGTTTTACTTCAGGTTAATATAAAATAATAAATAAACTCTGTATCATTAGGGTCAACTTGTTCATATAAAAATGCTCGTCTTGTTGTAGATCCTACGTCCATTAAAAAGCTATTACATCTTACTCTGATGATGGTTTTGGCTCATAACAGGAATTCATTTCCTCATATCTGAAAGGCATATTTTACCCGATATAATCCAAATATCCCATGAATTATTATTATGGAATCATGCAACAAACTCTGTATCATTATGGCCACCTAGTTTTTACAAAACTGCTCATCCTCTTCTAGACCCAACTACTTATCTCATGTTTTTGTTTCCTAGGTGTACATCTCTAATGGAGAAATTCATATGGTAAAACCAGAATCGACAGAAGAATGTGAGTCAATGACAATTGAAGAGGCATTGATTGCCGTGCGTTCTCAACCAGAATTAGCAAGAGCTGCTCCTAATATACAAAAGGCTGTTGGTGCAAGAGTTCAAGGGTAGGTTTACCTTGTTCCTGTTCCATTTAACTTTCAAATATTTCATTCTGTGAATAAAATTACAATTTCTTTCAGGTTTTTTATTTACATAAAAAATGTATAACTGTTGAACCTGGCTCTTCAACCCTCCAAGCGCTAAAGTTGCATTTGCGATTATTATAAATCAGTCTGTAGTGATAAAGTCGCATTTGCGACTTTTCTTCAGAAGTTTTCTAAAACGGGCCTCAAGGCATAATTTTTCATTCAATCTGAGAGTTTCTTATATGGTTTTGTCAGAAATCGATTACTACGGTATAGTATAAAGTTTAAAATCGATACTTTTAAAATGTAATTTTGGTAGCATTGTAAAGTCAGCTGTTTTAGTGCACACATCTGTATCTGTGCTAGACGCTAACCAATCTGTGTGGTTTTTGCTTCTTGTAATGAACTACAATAATTTGTTTGGAAAAGTAGAGTGTTACAGTTTAAAATTTTTTTGTTCACCATGAAATTGTGCAACTTTTGTATATCTTGGAATTTATGTGGCAGTGACATGGAATTTTCAGTGACATTTTGAAATTGTTTTTAGTTGGGTGGATGGATATCTGAAAAATAAATTTAAAATTTTAAAATTGTGCAAAACAAAACTGTGAAAATCTAGGATTAAAAGTACAACAATTATATTAAGATTTAGATTATTGTATTTGGAAGTAGAATTTTATTGGTATGGTGCAACACGCGATGAAGTCAAATCGCATAGTTGTTTTGTATAGTAAGCCAACGACCGAGCTAGACGAGTAAAACTGAGTGGGGACAGATATGTTGTAGAGCACTGTATTTGTCTATTTATCTGTAATTGGAATTCAAGATATGTTCAAATATTATTGATGAGGTTTAAGTTATTGTGACAAATATATGTCTATGATCCTCTCACGACAATTAAAGCCAAGCAAGTTGCCATTGATAAGAAAGGTCCCTAGGTTAAATTCACAATGTTATCCTTACCATATGTATAAGTAACTGTTTCTATTAATTTTTTCAGTTATCCTGAAAGAATAATGGAAAACTTACATAATGCAAATATTTACGTACCTGTCGGTGTAGCAGCGTTATTAAAAGAAAAGCCTAGTTTGATTGCTCCAGCTGTGACAGCTTTTTGCCATAGAGATCCCATAGACAACCGAGTAAGTATTGTTTCAGCAACAAATATATTTTCATGAATATAATATAAAACATACAACATTTTATACTGTACATTTTTAGTGAGACTGATTTAACATTACTGGTAGCATATTTGCAAACTATCAATATCCTGTTTGTTTATGACTTAACATTGTTCACACAATTCTACAAACTTACGTAAACTATAAATCTGTCAGCATATTTCAAACTTAACGGGAGTTAATTAAAGTATTTAATAATCAGTAATAAAGTTTAAAGTAGCAATATAAAATGAACATTTAACATGCTAAATACATTTCAGAAAATACATCAACAAGTAAAGGGAGTGATTTTGTATTTCCTGAAAGTCATATATTTGATTTTGGCAGTGAATTTTAAAACAGTAGTGTAGAATTATTTGACAATGGCGATAAAGAACTTGCCCTTGATGTAAATACAAATGACCAAAATTCCGGTTAGTTTCACAGATTTATAGCCTATCAAAAAAGAAAAAGATTGTATGTATTACTATAAGAATATAGTTCAATATTATAATATTAGTTTTTATTGAGTATTAATTGAAATTAAAGTAAAATAATAATACTTTTTGCTTAGTAAATATTTTTCGAAGTTTAACCCGGGAGGGGTCGCGTGAGCGAAAGTTACATAAGAGGTCGCGCTGGGTTGTTTAGACCAGGTCTATTAAAATGCAGAGTTTTATTTTGTACACAAGCTTTATTTTGTATCTTATGATTATAACTAAATTAAACAGCATTATGTCTATTTCCTATGAAATATTAGTAAATAAGATCAATTAACCCAGGAACGGCCAAACGACACCACGACACCAGGTTAGACGGCGCAAACGCAACAACTTCACACATTTGCATAAATTTGCATATACTTGCATAAACGATAATTTTAAACCACTTAAAATTATCCAATCGTAATAAAACTGGCACCATTGGAAAGGAAATGAATTAAACTTTAATTTTTGTATTTACAACTTTTTCGTAAAACGTATATTTACATACGTAATCATCGTTTTAAAATGTGCACATCGGCCTACAGGACTTTCCACGCGGGAATCTGCGCACAATTCTACTGTTATTTGTCACTCTTGCAACGTTTCCCACCATCTACAATAATGTTTCTTTGGCATTTCTAACATACCGTTGGATTGGTTGTAATTTCATCTTTCTGTTGGTGTCTTCCAATCAGATTTCACAGTACATTTACTGCGTCAAACAAGATTTACTGTAAACCCTTGCTCATTGGACAGTCTCTCAACCGATAAACACGCCTTTTGTCAACGATTATTTAGTAGGCAACGCCCAATGATTTGACAGATTGCTTTATATCATTTTGTAGACGATATTCTGTATTTTGTAATGGTACAAAGTAAACCGGATAAAACCGGTTTTGTGATTGTCTAAACAGCAGTGACAAGTTACGTTGTTGTGAGAACGCCTCGGGCTTTTGTTCCCACGCTATTTCCTATTACGCAACCTACTGCAGGTGTTGATTCGGGAGTTTTTATTCCACTGATGTATTTTTGTTATTCAAACGAATGTAACTCAAACACTTTTGTGAACTAAGGAAAGACAAGTACACCGTTCTTTTCTTTGATTTATCCTCTACCACTTTCTTATAATAATATTTCATTTTTTGTCAAAGCATATACGTAAAGCACGTTACAATCTAGGCCTAGGTAAATACCAGTTGTGTACTTGAAACATAAAAACGGTTTTTTTCAAAATAAAAAACTTGAAATTGATAAATGTTTTTATACAGTTCTATTTAGAACTAAATTACGAAACTTTTTTACGCTTACGAAAAAAATACAAAAAATGTTTACTAATTGTTATGTAGGCCTAAAGTTGAACTTTTTCCTTTCGTTACTGAACATTTTTTGTTTCTTGAGCTAATAACTTTTACAATTTCAAAATAAACTTATTTTTAGTGGCATATTTGAATTCTTTGAAGTTTCTTCTACAAAAAAGCTATTGAACACATTTGGATTGGGGTTCATTTACTATTTTTGGCGAATTTTTAAAAATATGCTTGCAAAACGCTAAAAACGGGCTGGCCAATTTTAGCTTTAAAGCAGGCCGTTGTTGGGTTAATAAAATAATTATACATACAAAAAATTACTAAAATTTTAAAAGTTAGTCGTCGTATTTCTTTAGAATTATTTGTAAGATCAATTATTTGAAAAAATATATAAGAAACATGACTAAAAATCATATAAAGAAGGCCTATAAATGCTTCAATTTATGTTTTCGAATTATCTCTCGCATCTCTGGGTCGGGTATAGCCTGGCCTAACTTTTTCAATGAGTTGATTTGTGTATTTTACTATGTCGTCTACTACGTCATCTGAGAAAAACAGTTTCCATGATTGAACACGTGAATCAATGTTCACATTACGCCTCACTCTTGGAAATCACCGAACCAAATTGTGTTCGCCTGTTCGTCTAGTAAGGGGTGGACAGTGAATGGTCCACTTACTAACTTTATCTTTACCGATATACTCAGGCCCTGTCACAGCAGTAACTTCGTCATCGTCTCCAGACTGTTCTGATTGGCTATCATCTCCTTGAATCTCTAAATGATCCTCATCATCATCATCATCATCATCCGAAGCTGGTTCATCAATTGATTGGATTAGTGATTCGTCTGAGAATAAGTGCCGCCTTATTGTTCCTGGGTTCACGATTCTTTCTTCTTCATGTCGTTCCTCTTTTTCAACACTGTCTAAGAGCCGTAATAGTCTTTCCTCTTCACCCGCATCCATCGCAAACAATAAAACTATGGTACAATAAACACTACAATCTAATAAAATATTAGCAACAAATATAGGAAAAACTTAGTTTTCTTGGTCACACAATCACACACAATCGGCATGCACGAGTGGTCTCGCTGGGTGTTTTCGACACAGGTGTCTTTGGAAGCGTAAGTAACACTGACTCGCAGACAAAAGGGGTGGCTACAACTGCGAGGATGTGTTGTGGACGAGTCCATTTGAAAGTACCGAGTGGGAGGAACCACTCGCTTTCATAGTTGCAGCGTTGTGACCTTGAACACATATGAGTGGGTCGAAAAGACCAGGCGCGACTCCTCCCGGGTTAAGAAGGTATTTAATTTATGCATGGCTGAAACATTTATTTCTTTTTCTTGGTTTTTTTATTTATACTATTTATACATAGCTAGACTCAGTACAGTTCAATAATTTATATGAGGTAAGAATCTGAAAAATATTCTTATTTATATACACACAGTGATTTTTTTTTAAACTGAAAATTGCCAAGTGCTTTTTAATAGCCTAGAACCTCTTATGGAATGAGCACATAAAAATGGCCGTTAAAAAAAACATTTTTACTGCATCATTAGTTGTTTGTGAGATTTCATGCACGAAAAAGTATCTACATAATATATACATGCACACACATCTTTTTGAAAAAGTGTAAAGATAATAAAAAACTCAGTTGTTCAGATCTTAGAATCAAACTTTTCACTTTTGATACATTTATTATGAAGAGTATTTCTTAAAAAATATCTTTTCCATTATTGTCTTTTGTTCAAAAATTAAGAATATTAAAGATAGACCATAGAAAATGGAGGAAAAACAACACACTGTGAAGCTGTGACACACGGATGGATAAAACTATGAAGGTACTGCTACCTAAAAAAACTGAAGATTATTATATTAACAGTATGTTTGAAACAAAAATAAGCCTAGTGGAAATAAATAGTTTGTTGTGTGATGACTTGGAGTGTCATATTAAGTGTTTGACATTTATTCTGAGATATGCATTTGTTCAGAATTGTATTATGAGTCAGTATTATCTGGCCAATTATGCTAACAATATTTAGACCTAAATTTCATTATTTATTTGAAATTCCTACTCGTATATATGTTCTAGGCTTGTCGTGCAATGCGTTATTTTCCTCCAGAAACTCGAGTAATGACCAGAGCTACATTTACAAAGTGTCTCTACGCAATGTTGACACACCAAAAATATGTGCCTGACCGAAGAACTGGATGGAATTTACCATCACCTACAAGTCCTTCTTACAACGAACATAGTCTTGGAGTTAAATTGGTAAATATGTAGAAATTGGTTTAATAATTTAATGTTAAATTTTAAATTAGTGTTAGTGTGAAAAAGAAACTAAAACAGGTAAC
>JAGFPH010001171.1:264751-275585 GCA_018207615.1 Philaenus spumarius
TATGGAATATGAACGCAATTTAACACATTATTTTATATGATGAATTACACGTGGAATTATAAGTTTTTGTCTTAATTACAAAATTTTTAACTTAAATCCATTAAAATGGTTTGGTTACCATTACGAACAAGTGAAAAATTTGTAGCTTTCAGTTAAGGGTACTAGCCTACAAATAGTAAAAATTAATAGTAAAATAGTAAATAAACTGAAAAAAAACTATTTAAATTATGCATGAATAACATAGAAATCAGGCGCATAATATGTTTAAATATCACTAACCTCATTTAAAAAGAAAGTCCATCCGTCTGTTCTTCAGATGGGCAAATTTAATAGAATTTTAATTTGATAATAAACATAACATTAACATAATCGAATTTATGAACTCGCCTCATATCCTATTTAGGAACTTGGCCTATCCTTTTTTGTTCAAAAACTATTATTTGAATTGTATGGATGTTTGAAAATAGATTTGGGATAATTGGTTCAAACATTTTGGTAAAGGTTGTGGCCTATCTTTAAAACTATAATTAAATCACGAATGGCACGAATATTAATTATGAAAAGATTAACAGCTTTTGTTGGCGTCTAATCAACACTACACTCTCTGTCTAGGCCCACTCAAATTGCTACAACTTATGAAGAATAATGTAAAAAGTTTTAAAAGCACTATTGTAATAGAATCCAGATTAAATACACACACACTAAAATATATTAACACAATCTAAAACAAATAAACAACAAACGCAGCTAGCCAAAATACGAGAACAAAACTAACAACACCTCAAAATGTCTTGGCTGGCAAACCCCTGGTGGCTGGTTGTAGAACTTTTATGCACCTGAAGGCTTTATGTGAGTTGCCATAGCAACACATTAGTTACAAATCCCCCACCAGTTTCAATGCTAATAGCTGCATTAGGCTCTGGTTGCAGAAGCAGTGCGTTCCACGACGCTGCGCGCGAAGGTTGGGTTGACGTTCTTCGGCTTTTCAACGGTTTGGGGACATTCTTGGCCATAAGTTTTAGATTGAAATGAGGTTGATATTGATAATGCACTGATATTTAAAGAAATATTAATGTGATTAATTTTTTGTTTTATTTCTTGGGGGTTGTGCAACCAAACAACCACACAAGGAGCCGCCACTGGCTGTATCCATAAATATTTGTGGTATATTTACTATTGCAATATGTTGCGACTATGGACAATTCCTGTCTTTCATTAATGCCTAAAAGCTTTGTTGATTCAAAAAATTCCAAACATTTATCCCTTAACTATACTTCTTCTATTTGTTTTTTACTTTCAAAATTTTTGAAAACAGTTTTGTTTATGTTAATCAGAATGGAATGTTTGTCCAAAATAGTATTCGACTTAGTTTGTCTCAACTCATTATTAGAAGACCCAGTACCATCTGCAGAAAGAATACTTTTCGAATGAGTAAGATACTTTAGTAATAAGCCATTAATATATAATAAAAATAACAGAAGGCCCGAAATGGAACCTTATGGTTCATCTTTTGTACTTTTAGGTAGTGAGAACGGATCACAAGAGTTTTGTTATTTAGGTAATCTTTAAAAGTATTTTCTACAATCTCATTTATAAGTATGGTATGATTCAAACCAGATAAGTTCACTGCTAATTAATTACCATAATTGTGTTAACAATAGAGCATGACTACAAAGTCTTGAAACAAACCAGCTACTACTTATAAATTGGAAGATATCACACTGCATATAGATTAATATTTGAAACAAATCTCTTAACCAACCATGAATGAAATAATATTTAAAGGTTAAGAATAATTTCAAAAACTGTTTTTCCGTCTAGTTCTCAATACAGTAGAGTTTAAAAAACACCAAAGCTCAAATCAAGTTTGAAATGCAATGTTTTTCCAACAATTGTAGTATTGTTTTAATGTCTTACCATTTGAATTTAAACATTTTCAGTATACTAAATAATATTGTTTCTAACCATGTGTTGATTTGTAGATGACAGTTGGTTGGAAATCGGCCCAGAAGAGTTGGAAAGAATGATGGAAGAGCGTTATGGCTGTAAACCATCTGTTAATACCTCCGATGTATCATCACATCTTGCCAATTTCTTCAAACATGTTTCTGGTTTGGAAGGTGCAGAGTTCCCCAACAGTCTGTAAGGGATTACAGTTTGTATATTGTAATAGTATTGAATAAGTAGCCAATAGCGAGGAAGAAAAACTATGTCTTGAACTGGTACAATAATAATAACACAAATATTGAAATTATTTACTGACAATTGTTAAGTCTAATTTAAAGATTTAAGTACTGCTTGTCATGTTGATTTTAAAAACGTCTACAGTCTGTGCAATGTAAAATTTTTTTTAAATTAAAAAGTTTAAACAGTTGAAATTAATAATCACAATACAAATAACACAATTGCATGAACATAGCTGACTAATATTTGCAAACTTTCACTCCTTCCTATAGTCGAATGTCAATGCAACTTTCACATAAAAATAACTAACGTCACATGAAGTTGTTACTTCGAGTAACGTGTTTACAATTATCGAGAGGTTAAGTAGGTTCGAAGATGACACAGAAATATAGACAATCATAGGCTATAGGTAAAAAATGAACATCAGACAAACATAACAGCTGATTATTAAGATTTAATGTGTCATGTTAATAGTAATTAAAAACATGTACAAATATAAATATTAATTTAAAAAAAAAGAAGAAATATTACCAAATTAACCCTTTTAGTGCCACGCGCCGACTCGATGTGTTCAACATACGTATGCAAGAAGTGCCAAAGTGGATTGCATCGGCCCGTTTTATATTTGTATACATAGTTCCTATGAATTCTAACAGATGATGTTGGCGTTCACTTATAAAGTAATCTTTCAGTTCTAAATTGATGTATATTATATAGTCTTTTTTTAGAGAAGATGGTTGTATATGTCTGACCGCACTATAGTTTGTTGATGAACTTTTTCTATAAACAAAGAAATGACAAACTAGCATTTACGAAATGCCCGTTCACTTTTTCTAATCTGGGAGTTGATTGACGTCATATGGTAATATACAGACTGGTGAAACACATTGTCCCTCAGTTCACACGCTTCTGCCTTCCCAAGACACCTCTGTCTTTATCGAGATATAGTCCGTTCTTATCAATTTATACTTATCGTCAATATAAGTCATTAACTGTGTAGTAGACTAAAAATAAAACAATACAAATGAATCATCCTAGGTTGTCTGCTGTACACTGTATTTAGTTTCAAAATTTAAATTTTTTATTCGTGAAATCACATACATTACTTCTATTAGGTGTTAAGAAAACTGTTAGTAAATTACTGATTAATTTCAATGCAAGATACGTTATAAAAATCCTTACTTTAAGATGGTTTCTTTTAGATACAGTAGAGAGTCGGTGATTCGGATAATCAAACCGTTACAGGGATCAATTTATAAAACGCTATAAATACAGTAAGTGAAAAAATACTGTTTGTTATACTTAACTTATACTGTACTTCTAAAACAGAATTGCAGTACTGTGCTGTAAAGTAAAAATATAAAAAGATAATAGTCATTAATCTTCTTTTGTTTTAAATGTGTACACCTTTTATTGGCTGCCAAATGACTCATTCTCTTCAGCAACAAAAGCTGAGTAGAACAACCTCCTCCTGTTTCTCAAACCATGAAATTGCTATTCCGAGGGCTGTGTAAAGGCCTCTTCATACATAACTTGGGTCGTTTTCTTCATTGACTTCTCCAAAACTTTCTTCATTCTCGCTGATAGGTTGTTCTTCTTCTTCAGCTTGCAGCAATATTGACAAGATTTCATCATTAAGTTTCTGAAAGCTAGGATTATTATCATTTGTAATCATCAGTGTCTTCAATGTGACGGTTAGAAAATCCTAGAATTTCTTGACAAACTTGCACAATTTTGTTTAAATCATGATCGTTCTTCAGCATGGTTTCTGCATTTTCTCCTCTTTTATTCAACAACTTGTTCCACACTTTATTTAAATTGTCCTTTGAAACAGAACTCCAGGCGTCCACCACGATGTAGCAACAGTCCTTGATGTTAATTTAGTTTTTTAACCCTACAACAGTTTCTGAACTGTCATCAGCAAGAAGCAAATGGTGCAGGACTTGCTTTTTATATAAGATTTTAAGTTTATGAATCACTTCCTTGGTTCATAGGCTGATGTAACAATGTTACGTTCTAGGGTAAAAAACAACTTTAAAATCTTCATCAACAGCGTTCAGTATGTCTGTTTACTGGTGTGTCAGGGCATTGTCTATAGCAAGGAGAACATTGCCAGTTTTCTTTTCTCTTGTTTTTAATTGTATCACTTTTTCACAAACTCTTTTGAATACCGATCAATAAATAAATATTTCTGTAATCTTCCAAGCATTTTTTGTCCTTTGTAGGAAAGGGAAGATTTTTTACATTGTGATACATCTGGATTTTCCCCCGATTTTCCTATCATTAAGATAGGCAATGAATGCGTACTGTGGCATTGCAGCAACCATAATCATAATTTGCTAACACTTTAAAGTTTTTTTAGCCAGCCTATGCAAGCCTTAAAACCAACAGGCCCTCCAAGTTTGGTGTTGAATTCTAGCGCCTTTTCACATAGTAAAGGACCTCCTTTGAATAATCCTCAATTAAATTTCTTCTTTCAGTTTTTCATCTTTTGGTTTCTTCATTGTTTTTCTCTTTTTTGGTCCATCTTCACTATTAAGTTTGGATGCAAACTTCAAAACCTTCACCAGAGATGCTCCTCTTTCCCCATTTTGCAGTGTGTTTAGTCATCTGAATTTTTATGTCAATTGATAAAACATTATGTCTCCTCTTGTTGAGCCTGACTTACTAAAACAGTAATATAAAAATAGTACTGTACTATAGGCTTAAACTAGGGATGGGTCGATTCTCGATACCACCGATACTTTAGCTTTGGTATCGGTATCGAGAATCGATAGCCGAAACTCGATACCGATTACCGATACCAAGAAATACTCAGTTGTCAGTTTAGGCGATGATAACCACCTAGGTTTTTCGCCTTAAAAAAAAAAAAAACTCAGTTGTCAGAACTGCCCGTTCTCGTATAGACTCCGTGAATGTAATCTCCGGTATTTGCAATCGCATTCTCTGTATTTTAACTCAATTCAGCATTTAACAATAAATATCAGTAGGGAAAATGTAAAACATTATTAATTTTATGTAAGTGGACATTTTCCCCAGTAAAATGTTTTAGGCAATTGTTTCCTTTCATAAGTAAACGCTTATTGTTTTATTTTTATTCATGCGTAGGCTGTTATTTGTACACAAGAAGTCTAGAGTAGGCTCAAGGTCAAACACTTATGGATTTGTTTGTTATCGTGTATAGAATTAGGGTGTCTATTGTGAAGAAAAATAACACATTTTATAGATCGGTAACAAAAGTATTTAAACTTTAAAGTAATAATTTTTTTTGTTTGAAGTCGGGTAAAACTTGTTAAGACTTCGACTTACGTTACCCGTGATTTATGATTTTTATGGAAGTCCGGACGGAATTCCTTTGTTTTACTTTTTATTTAGAGATGGGTAGGTTCCATTTTTTTTTTTTTTTGTTCCCGGTTCTAGAGTCAAATCGGTTCTATTTATTATTCAAGGTATTTAACAAGAATTTAAGAGTAAAGTATAAGATTTAATTTGAATACTGAAATGATTAAGTATGTTGTGTACAGATAATTAAATACAAGTATTCAGCTAAGTTAAATTACAGACAAAAGTCCATCACTTTCAACGTCTATTATAAAATATTGCCACACTTCGATGTCATTGCTGAAAAGACTAGCCTACTCCGGTTAAGTTTCCACATGTCCTCAACTAACTAAACTTAATCAAATTAATATGTTAATTCAGTATAGTGTCGATTATCCGAAAGCGGAAATGTACTGTAAATAAATAAGTACATTACAGTACTGCACGTCGTGCACGTAATTCCGAATTTAAAGGTTTTTACTCACAAAGTCAGCCGAGTTGTAGACTTCAGGGAGTTTGGGCGCTCAACGGAACAGCGGCGGCTGTTGAGTCAGTCGAGCGCTTGGCCTCCCTTTGTAAGTGAGTAGGCCTGCACAATTTAATTACCCGAACAAATCGACGAAATATTTTAATTTAATAAAAACAATGAATAAAACACTGCACTAAAACTGAATAGGCTACTGTAAGTATTTACACACAGCGTTATTAACTTGATATTACAGTACTTTGTTCTAACAAGTTGTTCAGACTTCGGCGGGACTAAACGGACGCCGTCGAATCAAATTTTCCATGATTGAAGTTCCGATTATTTCTGAACTTATCCGAATTGAACGTTCAGAAACAAAACATATGATATTCCGAGTAACGCAATCATAGTCAGTCGTAAAAAATATTATTCCGAATAGTTAAAAACTTGTTTTATTTTAAATTGCAACGCATTCTGATATTTCGTTAATGAAAATCTCACGTGTTTTTCATTGGACTAGGTTAATTGTATTTTCTTTTGCGGACATTAGATTGTTTTCGGGAGTAGGTTTTTTCGCGGACATACGCTGTTGTATATTAAATTGCGTTTGAATGCTGCGTTTTATAAAATTAAAGCTAATAATATTCGGACGTCGTATTCTTTTGCGGACATTCGTCATTTTATTTTTAATAACATTTCACCTATAGTAGTTCATAAAATTGGTATTAATTATATTCGGGCATCGATTTTTTGCGGGCATTTACAGTGGTACTTAAATTATTTTTAACGCCGGCGTTTTTTAAAATTAGCGCTAATAATATTCGGACGTCGTATTCTTTGCAGACATTCATCATTTTATTTATTTTTTTTTCGCTGTTTTTTTTTTTTGTAGGTATCGGTATTGGGAATCGATTTTTCAAAGTATCGGTATCGAGAATCGAAAAATCTGGTATCGAACACATCCCTAGCTTAAACCTAAACAATATCAAAACACTGTACAGTAGAACCCCGATTATCCACGAGTGGATTACCCGCGTTACGGATTAACCGCTATCGCCAAAAAAATACGTAAAATAACCCAAATGCGATACTACGGCGAACGAAGTTTAGCGAGTGAAGGCCCATTATCTCGCGCGCAGACTGTAGCGCCACCTCAAAGATTGTTATTACCTGTTATTAATTGTTATTACCTGAACCTTTTGTAAAGATTAATTAAGCACTTATTTTAGTTTACCGGTCATTTTGGACTATTTCTAGGGCATTTTAGGTTAGTTTTGGATTATCCGCGATTTCGATTATACACGGAAGTTCAGACACCCATTATCACGGATAATCGGGAGTCTACTGTACTGTAAATATGTACTGTAACAATAGTACTGCACCTGCACACACTGAACAGTAAAAAGCAAACAATACTTACAAGAAACACTATCGAATCACTAAAACTTTCGGATAGCACTGTAGCAGTAAAAAGCAAACGTCAAGCCGAACCGTCAGTTGCAATGGCCAAGTCACACTAGACAAACTACTGTAGACATGAAATGGCTGATAATTCAGTGTGATAGTGTCATTGCAGTCCCCCTCCCCTAGTGGACTAGACAACAGGTGGCCTGTCACTGACTCATCACAAAAGTCGTGCATCCAACCGCATTAAATTTCTTTGTTCTCTTAAAAAAAAATTTTTTTTTTTGCCTTCTGAGATCACAGTTTGGTTGATTGACGTTTCGGTTAGTTGACGTTCGGATAACTGACTCTCTAATGTAGTTTTGTGCTGTTTTATATGGCTCGAGCCTTCCAAGCAAAGTATTAATGCCAAAGTATTTAATTCCGGCAGTTATACTTAATTCAAAACACTTTGGCAAAAGTCCATGAAAGAAAACAACACCCAATACAATTTGTAATTTAAAACTTTAAGGGGGAAAAGTCTGTGAAAGAAACTGACACCACTCTCACACAAAACTCGTGAAGCAATATTTTATATTTTTGTCACACAATTCAGTAGTAAACTATTTAGTATTTCCATTTTTCTATAATAATTTATTGGTCTGACTATTTCTTTGTTTCAACTACCTTAATTTTGTAGAAATGGTGAAAGTTCCACACCTCCAGTAAGACCTAAACGAGGAATAAAACTGAAAAAAGGAGTCACTCCAGTTGATGATAAAGACAAAGAGGACGACAGCAAAGTGTCTTTTGATCAAGAGTCTTTTTCTTGTGCAGTGCAGAACATTTTAGGTAAGTTTTAGATTGAAAATTGCTTACGAACATACTAAACACGTTCCTAATGATGATGATGATGATGGCTTATTTATAAAACCCCAAGCAGGATTAGGAACATGAAGGAATGTCTTTTGTTTCTGTTGTTAGAATATAACTTTTAACATTTAATAATTGTTTTCAGATTTTGTGGTACCTGAGGATAGCTGGGACGAGTCTGAAGGCTCAGGGATGAGTTCGTATGAAGATGAAGACGAAATGGATTTGGGAAATCATAAAGAGGGTAAGAATATATAGCTTTTAAAATTGTCATGTTTACCTTCAATATTTAGGCAAAACATGATTATAGATGATTTTTATAATCTAGAAAAGGACATAACTCATGAGTTGTTCTTTTTCTGAAGAACCTACGAGATTAATCCTACAACTGTCCATGTAAATTTTTTGTAATGCCAAGCCATTTCGGTCCGTGTGCAAGCATATTTTCAAAAATTCGCCAAATATAGTAATTATAAACCAATCCAAAAGTGTTCCGTAGCTTTTTTTTTGTAGAGAAAGGTTCAATGAATTCATATATGCCAGTAGAAAATTGATTGATTTAAAATAACAAAGTTATTAACTCAAGAAACAAAATATGTTCAGTAACGAAAGGAAAAAGTTCAACTTAAGGCCTACATAAAAAGTAGTAAACATTTTTTATAATTTTTTTCTAAATGTAAAAAAGTTTTGTAATTTATTTCTAAATAGAACTGTATAAAAATATATATCGATTTCTTATTTTGAAAACACCAGTTTTTATGTTCCTACTACAAGACTGCTAACAAAACTAGGCCTAGTTTGAATAGTACTTTAGGAATATATGCTTTGCCCAAAAATGAAATATTATTAATAAAGTTTAGAGAATAAATCAAAGAATTGAACTGTATACTTGTAAATTATTGAGTCATAAAAGTATTTGACTTAGCTTTATTTGAATCACAAAATGAGATCAAATAAATTAAACCTCTCGCGCACGAATCCTACGCAAGATACCGTGAGAAAAGCCGTTACAACTGTCACTTCCAAAGCGTGAGAAAGACGAATTTTGTATTTCCCACTTTCCTGTATTTTCCAGGACTGTAAAAATAAAACCGTTAAGAGTAAATGTTGTTTGCTTTACAGGAATTGGAAGATTGAATTTTTCTCTACAATTAGATATAAACATATCTATACAAATATTTTGAATTATAAAAGATATCTCGAATGCAAAATGTGCTGTTTTATTGGTTGAAAACTGTCCAATTGCAAGGGTTTATATTTTCTAAACTAAAAGAGTGACAGCTGATTGGAAGGCAGTTATAGAAAATTAAAATCTTGACGAATCCAAAAGTATCTTTATATTATTGTCAAAATATTTCTGTCGAGCGATGTTGGGCTTTAGAGAAGTGGCAAAGTTGACTAATTTCTTTGTATTTTCACGCGCGGCAATAGCTTTACAGAAAATTACAATTTTAAAACGATGATTACATATGTAAATTTATGTTTTAGAAAAAATTTGTAAATACAAAATTGAAGTTAAAATCATTTCCTTTCCAACAGTTTTTGTTTTATTACGATTAGATGATTTTTAGTTGGTGAAATATTCAATACAAAGTAGAGTTGTCAATTGATTTGTGTGAGACATATTCCATGCGCTAAGACCACTCAATTGAGTAGTCAAACACTTGCAGGGTTAATTATATACACTGAATATAAAAATATTTTGAATGTTAACAATTCAAATAACAACTTCTTCATGTTATGAACTATCTAGTATATGATAATATCTTAAATAATTGTAAACCATTTGCTACATAATACTTTTCCAAGTTCAATTGAACTTGCACAAAAAATACTAAAATTTAACAACCGTTTTCTACTTAGTATAAAATATAAAACAAATTTATAATTGGAAGACATCACATATATTAATAAAATTAGCTTTCACGGTTACTAGAGGAAGGTAGATTATTATACTAAGTATTCCATTCCTTAAAACTTCAATTATATTTTTGTAAGACTTGAAGTTTGCAACTAATATCTCATAAGTAAACATTGTTATAAAATCTGAAAATTTACCCTAGGCTATCTATTCTGTGGTTTACATTAAAGTGAATCTCTTGTTGTTTTAGGACCTGGACAAGGGGATACCCCTGTCAGTGAGTTGAAGCAGTACATGGACCAAATGGATAAGGAACTGTCTTCCACTACAATGAGCAAAAGTTTTGAAAAAGTTCAGAAAAAGGTAAACAATAATTATAAATTTTTTCTGATTTCAGTAATATAAAATTATATTATGAATACTTCTTTTCTCGGTCAAATTCTACAGATAAACAAATATAAGAAATATTAACAAATTTTAGAATGTGAACAAACTATGGACTATTATCATGGGTGTCTGCCTTTATATATCCGGGTGATATACATTTAGAGCAATCACAAAGCTGTGACTCCTGAAAATGGAATAAAAAATAAGCGATGGTTTCAATTACACTGAATAGGACTTTACATATTTTGTTGTAATATATTTCAATTACAGTAGAATCCTGCTATTCCGAACATTGGCTTTATAAAAAACGCATGAAACCAAATTGGAATGAAAACTAGTTACTTACACAGTACATGTCG
>JAGFPH010001171.1:275685-288041 GCA_018207615.1 Philaenus spumarius
TGAAACCAAATTGGAATGAAAACTAGTTACTTACACAGTACATGTCGGCTCTATTTATACAATTTAGTAGAATCATCTTTAATCTCTGCTCAACACAAAAAATAACTTACTTACATACACTTAAAATTGTAGGTTTACACCATCCGTTTTTCCCTTCCGTTGCATTGCGTTTTGGTTAACTGAAATTGACAACACATTAAACCCAATATGCTTATTGGAACTGTCCTTCACGTTTTCCATCCGTTTTGCGGAAAGAAAGCTACCGCAACAAGTGTCTGATGAAACGGTTACCGGGTCCTTCAGAAAGAAAGAAGGATTAAATACAACAGCTGAGCATTAGAAATGTTTTTGCCACCTGCTGGTTGCGTTCTTCCATTTTCTCCTCTGTTTACGTTATCTAGAATAATTTTTTTCAATTTTAAGACAATGCTGTACTAACGGACAGACTGCGGGATGACAAAACGGACAGTTCAAACAACCTATCCCTTTCCTTCCGTTTTTAGAAGAAAACTGAATCGTAACGCAACGGAAGGAAAAGAACGGTTGGTATATACCTACACTAAGAAGTAAAGTCAGTGATTTTTTTCATGGACATAACATCAATTGGTGCTGATGAAGCGATGAAGAGTGCTGTTTGACTTAGCGTAAGGCGAGGTCAAGGACATTTGCCGCATCTGCTGTATGCCTTAACAAGTCAATATGTTGGTATTAATGAAATCCGCCTATTCTGAATTCCCGCTAAACCCCAATAGTTCGGATCAGCAGGACTCTCCTGTATGTTCTTTAATTATCACTTTTTCTTTTAGATGGAGTTTATTTCAAACTCAACTGTGAACTTTCCAAAGTGGCAAAGAAATGTAATTTACAGTGCAAAAACATAAAATTCTGAATAATCTGACTTGATTTTGATGAAATATGTAAATAAGTATATTTAATAAATGACAAATTTTCTCTTCAAAATAAACCTTTTATACAAGTAGAAGCTCTTATTTTCAATATTCCACTAGGTCATAGGTATCATTTAAAACTATTTCTCATTTTAAGAGATTTTATGGTCAGAAGCTACTAATCTTTTACCAATGATCCAAAAAAGGGTTTTATCTGGAAGAGAATAAGTACCTTATGATTGTTAACAATCAAAAGTCTTGTTTCTTAATTTAAATTTTGTTATTTCACTTTTCCTCTACTTTTAATAATACATTTGAATTTTTTTTTTGGACTACAGTAATTTTTTGAAAACCATCCAGCTCTAATATTTAAAAGCTGGAAAGAGTTAAGCAAAATATGACGTCGGGACAGTTATTCACCTTCAGAGGGTACGTTAGAAAACATATTTACAAAAACCCCCAACCCATTCCTACCACTACATATGAAAAATTTTTAATGGACACTTATGGCTTGTGATACATCAAATTGAAGCCCTTTAAAAACCAAGAATTGCTGTAATGTGATAAAAAAAGTAAAAATTTGCTAACACATTCATTCCCTATGCTCAAAAATTTTATTTTGTAAATTATTTTCTAGAATATTATAAAGATAGGTTATGAAGTCAAGAACATGGAATAAACAAGAGCCAATTTTACCTGATCACAGAATGATCAAGGAATTTTATTAACACAATAAGTTAATGTTTTTTAAGAGTTTTAATTTGATGTATCACAAGTCCTATGTGTTAATTACAAATTGTCCTTTGGGTGAAGAAGGAGGGGTTGGGGATTTTTCAAATAGGTTATCTAAGGTTCTGATGAAAGATGAATAACTATCCTGATATGAGATTCTGGATACCTCTTTCCGTCTTTTAAATAATTTAAAATTATAAAAATAACTTTCAAAATAACTAGGGGTCTGCAGGTAGTTATTTTTTGGTTCGGGTCGGGTAGTGAAATTTTTCACTCGGGTCGGGTAGTTAAATTTTTCACCTGGGTCTGGTCAGGTAGTAAACAAAAATTTGAAGCAACTTGTTATGTTATATTTAGAAAATACAACCTCTGATTTTTGCACTGAATTCAGAAATATTATATTGTTACCTTAGTAGTAAGTTTTTAGGTTATTAAAAACGTAATCGGCCTAACCAAACTTACTAGGCTAATTTAAATATTTTTTCTATCCCTAAAAGTACTGATTGCTGATTTGGATTTATTTTCCGTTTGATTTGTATTGATATTTCTCTCATGACCGCTATTTTACAAAACTCGTAGGCCTAGCAGTACTAGGACCGGCTACACCGGTACCGGTATTTCTAGTGATAAAATTGTCTATTTTAGAAATCCTAAACTGCACAGTAGGCTATACAAACAATGAAAAATAAAACTATTAACAAAAAACTACGGAGCTAATAAAATAACACATCCGTTTAAAAAAAGAGAAACATTTATTTATTTTAACACAAATTCTAAACAATAAACGAAGCTGATTGACCATGGTGTGAAACGAATGAAGCTGAGATGTTCATTATAACCTCAAAGAACAAGGAATCAAAAATTACAGACTACTAAATAGAGTAAAACAAAAGTGAACTATTATGACTAAGAACCTTTACGCCGACTAGGTATCCGTTCGACAGTCTACGTCTATATTAATATTTACATTTCGGCTTTGCATTTCATTTCTATTAATATGTTGTCTGCAAGTCGAAATGTTGGCCTTAGCCTAAAAAGCCAAATGAAATATCATATCGTAGTAATAGTTGTAGGAGAAAAGGTCCTCTTGTAAAAATTGGGGGGGGGGGGGGATTATCGCTTAGTCAACTCTCAAGTAACGATACAGCATAGATAATAATAGACTTTACTGATAGGCATGCGCACAGATTATGCAAGACGATATTATTATAGTCATGTCACACATAAAACACAAGATGTGTTTTTACTTTTTAGGTTTTTGACTTTTTTCCATCAGAATAATTGTGTTTTCTATGTGACTTGAAACTACAGATATCTAGCTGTTTTAACCAACGTAACGTTTGATTATTTGTTCCATTTGTTGAGATGGTTTGTTGTGATTATAATATGAATAATGAAGGTCGAATAATTCTAAGTTTCAATTGCTGACACATTGTCTTTATATTGAAATAACTTTTATCGACTCATTTTTGGTTTTTACCTATAAGGAAATTTCACTATTCATTTTAATTCCTCACTATCTGAATTTATCGGGTACTGAATTCCTCACTACCCGAATTTATCGGGCACTGAATTTTCACTACCCGAATTATTGGGTACAGCCAAAATACTTGACCGCATTTTAACGTATATTTTGAACCCGCCCGACCCTCGTCGGGTAGTGAAAAAAATCCCGTTGAAACCCGAAAATTCGGGTACCCACAGACCCCTAAAAATAACATATTTCAGAGTGGCGAACGAATGTGTAAGCTGATTTTATTTTTTATTGCAGAAATTCTTGGTTTTTAAAGGACTTTAATTTGATGCATAACAAACTATATTTGTTCATTACACATTTTTGATAATGTGTTTTATGTCATTTACATTCGAAAAGCTTCTTTAATGTTTCACAACATTCTTGTTTAAAGTACATAATAAACACATCAATAAATAAGGATTTCTCCAACAAGATTGGACAGCAAGTAATTTGAAAGTTAAAGAAAGTGTTGGCCAGACCTACTTTTTACCTATTCCATTTAAGAATAACAAACCAAACCTTACATACATTGAAAAAGCTATAAAATATTCATACTTGTTGTGACCGTAGATTAATATTGAATGCAAGCTTTGCGAAACAATATTTACTTTTATTATATAAGGTAAGGTAATCTAAAATTAATAAAAGTAATAACATACGATCAAAATATATTCCACTATACACAGTACAAACTTGTATCTTTCAGAATCCTACACATTACTCAACTGGCAGCTAGCCTGTTGCTTTACTAGCCGAGTACTCACTAATCTCAGCTTGTGATTGGATGAATTTAAGAACGATTACCATTGGTTACAAGACTTGTGCATTTTCCTACAAGCCAGTAGAAAATAATATCAGTCAATGTGATTCATTCACAGCTGTTACAGTATATTATAATTTAGTAAAATATTATTAATAAAACTTTTATCGTTTTTTGTTTTTTACTTGAAACAATATATAAAACTGAAAAAGTTTTATTAATTTACTTAAATATATAAGTTTAAAATTAAATTTGATTTTTTCTAGGGAATGGAAGATAGTTTCTCAGACATAGAAAGCTTTGAACCAGTTGATATTGACATGAATGCATTGAAAAATATATTGGCATCATATCAGGCACAAATGGGCGGTGCTGGACCAGCTTCCAATATGCTTGGACCAATGGGATTAAGATTGGACAAGCAGTAAACCGTCTCTGCATTCAACTCTGCCACCAAAAGTGACTTCCTTTAGAGAGTAAAAACAAGTTATTTTAAAAATGTATATCAAATAGTCATCACAGAATAGTTACCAAAGTAAGAAAGTTGTTTATATAGCAGAATGAGCTATTTTAAAGTTGTATCTTTAAAATATCATTAAAAGTTTAAATTTTCACTAAATGTTTGAAGCAGTTAACATCATACAAAAGAGTCAAAGAAGGGGCCGACGAAAAGGATATTGTTTCCCATCCTGCCAGTACTAGGTCTGTGTTTCCTTTCCTTCTATTGCCTATATAGAATATGTTTTACTTGCAGCCAATTAATTGCCCTGAAAGAGTTTGATAGTTGGGTGAGAGTAGAGTTTGTTCGTACACACCGGAGTGTTCTTTTCTAAATTGAGAAGCGTTTAGAGACTTATAATTTCTTAATAATTATAACATTACCTTGCATTTGTGATCTAGGCATCCTATATATTAATGACCGCGGTTTCGACCTCACTGGGTCATTTACGAGTCTTCTTAATACATACTAAATTACTCATACATTTACACGCACATACTCTTACACGCACATACGCATTACACTTCACATTGAATTTGAATCGTCACTATGATTATATGGCTTGTCAATTGATTTACAAATCGATTTAAAATTTTGATGCATCCTTCCGCGTCTGCGACCGGGTCGGGACTGAATGTAGATGTTTGGATTGGGTGGTAGTGAGGGAATATTACGTTCATAAGTTGCCATCGTCTAAATATATTATTAGGTCATACAAGGAATTGGATTTGAATTTCAACTTGTCATTCAATATTTCTGATGGCTTGTTTATATAGTTCTTATATATTTGGAACTCTTCCAGAACATCCATTTCCCTGCCTTTACTGCATGTTTTTATTATATCCATGTTTTTCTGGATTGAAGAGTACAAGTGTCCCGTTTCTACCAAGTGTTCTGCAAATTTTGATGTTTGTTTAATTGCATTTTTGGGTTTATGCTCCCGGAATCTCTGTGAGAATGACCTAACTGTTTGTCCTATGTAGGATTCAGGGCAATCGTTGCCGTTAATTTTGTATAAACCACACTTACTGTATACATTGTCCTCTTCTTTGGGGGGGGGGGGGGGTCTCAGTTGCAAGTTTGTTATTGTTCGTGCTGCAAGATGGGATATAACTCAAAAACTATAAATGACAAAAAATCTAACTTCTGAACTGAGGACAAGAATCACATAAAATTTATTTTAAAAAACTTATGAATAAAAATAAACTATTACCTTAAAAAGTAAGGTAAAAGTCTGCTATTGTTTTATGGAACAATGTAATATGGTATACAATAATAATACTGTAATAATTTACAGTATATAAGAACAAGTATCACAACTTTATTTAATAATATCATCAAAATTAATGATTTTAGAAACTCTAGCCTTGGTAACTCTTAAAGAATTTATAATATACATGTCATTATAATCTAGTTAAACTATTATTGCAACATTAATCAAAACATATTTAATAGTATTTAGCACAAAGTACCTAAATATTTTATCTCATTTTATCATAAGTTATTAGTTACAATAGTTGAAAGACAATAGCCTGCTCGTATACAATAGACAAGTACTTAATTACTCAGTGTTTATATGATCTCAATTTGGCTTTGTATTTGTGTTTTATTTGTTTGTATCTAGAATGTAGGAGCTTATTATAACCATAAAGGCTGTGACATAAATAATTTTTGCATGATTTTATGGTTTTATTTACAAATGTATGTTTAAACTATCAAAAACAAAGCACTACAAAATAAGTTTTCTTTTTTAATTATAAAAATAACAAAATGCTCAACATTCAAGATAATATTAAGTACGGTAATAAGCAAAGAAATGGTTTAATTACCATGAAACAGATTTAATCAAATAAGATAACAGAATATTAATGTTTATATTGCACAGCATGAATTTTCTTTTGTACAGAATTTTAAAATATGTATAACACTTTTGCACTTTTAATTTATATTTAAAACTGTCTTTGTCGGTCTCGTTTGATTTTATTTGAAGTACTTAGTTTTGTTTAAGATTCTAAAACATTACTGCACTTCAGAAATCGAACCCCCAGCTGGCTTAGTGGTTACCATTCTTACTTGGTAATTGAGATCAAGTCTGGGTTCATTTCTATAAATGCAGGAGTATTTTAAAATGTTAACGACTAAGGTTGCACATTTGTTTAAAATAATTAAAACTAGAACAATTGGTTTTTCATACAATTTTTCAGTTATCTGACCTCGCAGTCAAAAATTGATGCACATGCAAAGAGTTAATGCCAACTTCCAATTTGGCATGATACTAATTTGAAAACTATAATTCCAATTTCATAAATATTCATGCACAACTAAAATAATAACTTTGATTTGCCACTTCTCCACGTTTAAAAAATAATTGGAATTTTTGTCGCATTTTAAATTGTTATGATAAAAGATATTTTATAATAACAATAATATTATGTTTTATAAAATATTTTTTGTGCCAGTAGATTTGAATTGTTGTTTTCCTGTCTAAATATACGTCTTTATTGTATTTTGTAATTCATATAACTGTTTTTAATAATATAAAATGTATTTCATTATAATAGTTTTTATAGTTTTGTAAACTTATTTTTGCATAGTTAAAGTTTTGAGGACGTTATATAGAAATATTATTTTAATAAAATGTGTACTATTTAATTTTAAAATTGTGTTGAATTTGTTTTATCCCAAATACAATGATAGTCCAATATTCTTTACTTCTCATTTAAAAATACTTTTTTTTAAGATTTATAAATGTGTTTTGTCACAAAATGTAAGTACCAGGAGACCGAGCTAAAGCTCGATTATAAGCAGGGCCTAGTTTGCTCACGTCAATAACTATTATTGCAAATTTCCGCGAACATCGTTTAGGTTAGGCCTATAACATTAAACAACTAAATAAAGGGTATGTTTATTTAGCAGAAGTATTCGTTGCCATGGTAACTATAAATAGATACAACATTAGGCTTACCTCTAATAAAATACAGTTTAAAAGAAAACAGATGATTATTGTAATGGCATTGAAAACATTTGCATCAGCTGTGCTTCGTTTAAAAGAAAACAGATGATTATTGTAATGACATTGAAAACATTTGCATCAGCTGTGCTTTGTATTGTTTAAAATGGACAAATTTCACTTTTTAATTTAATAAAAAGACGTAGAAAACGAATTTTCCGAGACTGGTGACCATTTCCAATCGATTTCTCGTGGCCAAAAGCCCCATATAAAATAAAAAAATAAAAAATCCTTAGACGGAGATTCCAGATCCATTTAGCAGACAGACAATTATCTCTCGCTTTAGAAGATAAGATAGTACAACATAAATAGTCAATGAAAAATCAAATGTAAAAAAAACTAATTGATAACAAATTCGTACATTTAAATAATTCCATCATGGAGCTGAATGCTGACATAAGTTTAGCGAATTTCCAAAATTAAATTTATATATTTTAGGGTTTCGACCAACAATTTGTCAAAGTGGTTTAATCAAGAAGGCGTTGAATAGCTGCCTATGTCTACAAAATATATTAGTAGAATTTGTCTGCACCTAGGCCTCCAGCTTCGACTCACGCACTGCTTCGTTCCACTCTCAGCAGAAAAATTTGCTTTGCGAGTTTGCACCTCGACCTTGCGGCCTCGGGTTATGGACTGTTTCTCGCTTTGCTCGCAGATTACAAACTCGGATCAGAAGATGCCCCCATGTGAATTTGAACTGGGTACTTTTATGGTATTTTACGTTTTGATCGATTTTGGGGGGACCAAGCGAGCTATAGGGTAGTGTAAAAAAAACAAAATGTGCAGAATAATATCCTACAATTATTTTGTTTAGATAAAACCCAAAAAAAAGTTTCATTCTAGTACAAAAATATTAAAAATAGTTACTTCCGGTCAAAAAACGTGCTTCCGGTTGTTGAATTTTTTTGGCTAACGAACTCGTCTCGAGTTACGTAGACAACCAACTTGCGTATCAAAATAGGAATAAATCAGACGTAAAATACGGCCATAGAGTATGAACACATATATATATAAAACATTAATTGACACATCAAAACATGTTCTGGGGACTATGATTGGTGCTTATTTACTACTCTTGATCTTAGGTCACTGCAATAACTCATTTTTCTATGAAAATTCGCTAATAAATATTCACCTTTATATTCACCACTGAAATCCATTATGGAAATTTTTAGGACAAAATATGCGTAAACCACTATGTTTACTCTGATTTTAGACTTTGGAACTAACCTCTCGTAAATAAATGTGTTATTGTTAAAATCAGCTTGTGCACAGAAAATTTACGGTGTAGTAAACAAAACATTTTCTGTGTAGTGCACGGAAAATAAGTTATTACTTGTCTATGAACAGGTATTAGAAAACAGTTGTTTTCGGTGCAGTATAATGAAAAATCTTAACTTAATCCGACTTCTCAAAAGTTTAATAGCATCATTTGATTTTGTATTTAAAATTTCACTATCTGAACTAATTAGTGATATCAGTAAAGGCATAATTTAAAGTTATTAATTGCCTTTCTTAATAAATAGATTTAAAATCTAGTAAAGAATCATAAACTATTTTAAACATTATTTTGATTAAAAGAAAAATGTATTCCTAGTCCAGTTATATCATAATTGAAGAAAACAAGATTTTCTTTTGTTATGTACATGAATACAGTATATTATCCTTAAATTTAGATATAAGGAATATAAGTGGTCTCAATGGTTAAGATGAGTGATGCTTTTTCATGTTAGAAACGTCAGTATGTTGCAATTCAAAATTTATTCATGTTTCTCTCAAATAAACTAATTAACATGAATAGAACATGAAGTATGTTTCTTCTCCAACAATGTCTCGCTCACATAACAAACCAAATTTAAGATTACAGCAATGTTAAATTCATTTTTATGTAACAACATCTAAAACCTTAGTTAATAGATGCAGTATAGGTGATTTTGATTGGCCTGTGTAGCCCTGATATACAGAATGTTTTCTTTTTGAAACCAGGAAAAGTGTCTCAAACACTCTATAATCCTCATCTTACCGCTGACAAAACTCAATCGGACCATATATTGTTCCTGCACGCGATGAATGGTTGTGACACCACTTTTGCTTTATTCAATCAGGGGAAACTGAAATTTTTTTTTAAGTCCTGAAGAAGAACTTGCAACCAGTCATTGATACTTTCAAAGACCCTCATGCACACTAGGACGAGATTGCCGAAGCAGGAAACGTGTTTCTCATGGCTCTCTGTGGGAAAAGACATGAGACTAGCCTGAACGATTTGAGATACAGGCAATATGTATCTTCATAGTACAAAAATAAAACCAACATTGCCTCATTACCTCCCACTGAATATGTAGCACAACAATATTCATTGAGAGTTTACTTTCAAGTGCAGCAGTGGTTATCAGGTCAAACCACAATCGACGAGCAACAAAGAGATCCGAACGAGTGGGGGTGGAAAAACTGGACTCGATACTCCAACACATTTCTTATAAATGTAAAAAAGGCTGCCAACGCAATTGTGAATGCAGGAAGGCAAGTCTCCATTCAGTGGCGTAACTACATTGATTGGCGCCCCCTAAAAAAAAAAAATGAAGTCTCAACTTGTCGGATGACCCTTTTCCACCTGTAAGCAATCCCACCCCTCGATCTTATACCTAGTAGTAATTAGATATTATTTTACTTTCTCACTATACTATAGTATAGAGAAAGTATAGTGATCGCAAAAAAAATAGATGTTGAGAATTTTGTGGAAATATCCGTTTTGGGACCTCCTGAGTCCAAAAAAGTGTTTTTTACAAAATGTCTGTCTGTATGTTTGTATGTAAACAAAGCTAGAGTGAAAACTATTCGGTCGATTTCAAACAAATTTGCACCAGACATGTCAAGTAGGCCTGTATAGATGCAAGAAAAACGGTTTTGAAAAAAAATCACCTTTTTAACAAAAAAACCCCAAAAAATCAGTTATTTTTTTATAAAAAAACGGCTCTAACGATTTTGATAAAATTTGGCTTATTTGTAGCCTTTAATGTACCCTACCATATGCAAAAAGCCGTATTTTTCTAAAAATTCTCAATAATAATAATAATAACTGATTTTTGGGGGTTTTTGGCCATAAACGGGGTTGTTTTCGTGCATCTATACCAGGCCTAATTGACGTGTTTGGTGCAAATTTGTTTGAAATCGATCGAATAGTTTTCTCTCTAGATAATAATAATATTTATTAGTTAATCTGCTACTTTAATACAAAATCACCTATCCTACCCCACCCTACAAGTCACAGTGAATCTGTTTAATAATTTAAATATGTTTGTGAGAAAGTATGTGCTAGTTCCTGGTACCGTTTATTTATTATATAGATGATATTATTATACCGGTAGATATAGATTTAGGGTATACAGTGAAGCAACTAACAGAGGTCTATATTTTTTATTGCGGTTGTAGTACAGATAAGAGATGTCCACTTGAAATCGATTAGTAAACATCGATGTTTTCAAACATCGTATACTTTTGTTACATGATAAGCAAAATCTGTGTTTAGAAGAAAAAAATCCACAATTTAAAATACTTCAATTCTTCAATTGGTGAAAATTTACGGTGAAAAGTTTAAGGAAGTTTAAACTAGAATTAATTTCTAAACTGATTTTTAGGTTAGGTTTTTAGAACAAGTCATTTACGAATATGTTATTATTGGTATTATCTTATCTTATCTTCTAAAGCGAGAGATAATTGTTTGTCTGCTAAATGGATCTGGAATCTCCGTCTAAGGATTTTTGATTTTTTGATTTTATATTAGGCTTTTGGCCACGAGAAATCGATTGGAAATGGTCACCAGTCTGGGAAAATTCGTTTTCTACGTCTTTTTATTAAATTAAAAAGTAAAATTTGTCCATTTTAAACAATACAAAGCACAGCTGATGCAAATGTTTTCAATGCCATTACAATAATCATCTGCTTTCTTTTAAACTGTATATTTTATTAGAGGTAAGCCTAATGTTGTGTCTATTTATAGTTACCATGGCAACGAATACATAATAAACATACCCTTTATTTAGTTTTTTAATGTTATAGGCCTAACCTAAACGATGTTCACGGAAATTTGCAATAATAGTAGTTATTGACGTGAGCGAACTAGGCCCTAGGAATAAATCGATATTGAAAAACCTGGGTGGTTATCATCGCCTTCGATATTGAAATAATACTTTAATTTAGGCATGACTTATTTCTGAGACATAGCGTTGAGATTGTGGTTAATCCTTTAAACTGTATTTTTATTACAGGTAAGCCTAATGTTGTATATACCCTTTATTTAGTTGTTTAATGTTATAGGCCTAACCTCAAAACTCAATAATCCAATATTTATTATTGAAATCATAGCCCTGCTTATAATCGAGCTTTAGCTCGGTCTCCAGGTACTATAGAACAAATTGATGATATCGTATTATATAAAACAGTTAGTGTTGCCAACGCTACATGATCATCTTTCAACACAGTCAATAGGTTTTATCTTTGATTATGGATAATCAAGGGTTTAATTGTTAAATATTTCGAAGCATGGAACGAAAATATATTTTTTTTTTGCCTATACTATTATAGGCGAGCTTTGAGTATACATAAAGGTCATTATGGTTTACTGTCACTTTAATTATATAATTAAATGTTTTTGTTTTCTTCTGTTATCGCTTTGTCTGTCTTGTTTCAACTTTGTCTTTTTTCTTTTCTTTTTGAATATACTCCTTTTTTTCTTTCATTTATATCGTCGGTGTATCGAGTACATTTGGGCCCTTGTGATACGTCGGATTGATTCGATGTATCGATCTGTAAACATCGATGTTTTCGATGAATTACAGCTGAGCTATGAGCTGGGTGAACTGTCAGAGTTTGTTTTGGTGTTTATGGATTAGTTTATATTAACATTTTTAGGTTAGTTAAAATTTAATTACGCAATTAACTTGACTGGGGCTTTA
>JAGFPH010001171.1:291015-304398 GCA_018207615.1 Philaenus spumarius
AACAATACTGGAAATATTATACTTAAAGTTATAAAATATTATATTTTTTTCTGTTATACATAAGATGAAATAGAAATTGAAATACAACAAACAACATGTTCCTCAAGGATTGGAAAATAAAAATGCAACAATACTGGAAATAATATACTTAAAGTTATAAAATATTATATTTTGTGCTCGTTATACATAAGATGAAATAGAAGTTGAAATACAAAAAATAACATGTTCCTCAAGGGTTGGACAATACAAATGGAACAATACTAGAAATATTATACTTAAAGTTATAAAATATTATATTTTGTGCTGTTATACATAAAACAAACATGGTCAATAACAAACATAAAACATTTAACACTACAAAACCAAAGTTTCAAAATACATACTATAAATTTTTAACAGAAACTACACATCCAAAAATGTCACAGGCAATCCGTTCTGAACTATATGTTTTTATTTGCTTTCTGAAATAAACAAAGTTTTATTATGTTGTGAGTCGATTATTTTGGTAAATTGTTTGAAGTGTTTTGTAATTTTTTATAAAGTGATTTTATTGTCAAAATGCCTGGTATAAAACGTTTTGGAAAAAGAAAGATACTGGTAACATGCTTACTAAAAGGTATAATAATAGCGTTGAAAGTGAAGGGTTAACCACAAATAATGATAAGCCTAGGCCTAATGATGGAAGTATGTCTAACAGTGCTAGTACATCCAAAACTAAAAAAAAAAAAAAAAACAGTAAGGCAAATATAACTGCTAAAAGAAGACTGGATGATGTGGAAAAAGAAGAATAACAATCCTATGAAGCAGTTTTTTTTTAAATAATCAAGTGGGTACGGAAAACAATAGTATTTTACATAGTTTTGACTTCTTTTCTTGTTTTCCGAAAGTTTTTTTTTTTAAATTAGGTACTCTTTTTTACCATAATTATGAACTGATTTCCATAAAATCTTTTGTGTGTGTTCCTATTACATACTAAAATCATATTTACAAACTTACATTACTTAAAAAACATTAGAAAAGAAAACCAACTAAAATGTATTTATTTAGTACACTGCTATTACAATGTGGGAAATGAATCGCATTGACAAATATGGGGCTACGCTACCAAAGCTTGTCTGAGACACAACAATCTGCGCTCAAGGTCACATGACATTCGGACCTCTCTGTCTCTCCTCTTTCCATTCTTGTCACACACTCGGCCTGCAAAACGCGCACTGAGAGCTCCTAGCGACGAGGTGCATGAACTAACTTTTTTTTATACCTACTTTCCTGGGCTGAATTCTACCCATTTAAACTGTTCGTCTTATTGATATGTAGTCATTGATAAGGCAATGGCAGGGATGGTATCCGTAACTAGTTACTTTTTCACTTTTTGTCACTTTTTTTAGATTGTGTAACTTTTTGTCATTTTTTAAAGAAATTTGTCACTTTTTTTAAAATTAGTGTAAACAAATTGTTTTATCAATATTATTAAGTTTTGAGCGAAAACTGAAAATTTTCAGAAATTTTTTCCTAGACTGTTATTTTTGTCACTTTTTTTTGGAAATTAGTGATTTTTCTACAACATTATTAATTTTTATGCTGAATAAAAACTCCTAATTTTGTCCCGGAGAGGTTTTGTTGGCTGTAAGGGGAGAAGGAGGCCATTTATGTCTTGTGTCAAATAAAAAGTTTTAGTTTTAGTTGCCAAAATACCGCACTCTTTATTAATTTCTCTTTTCATATGACACAGACACACAGTTTTGTTCGTCCAAGACTTTTTCTGTTATGGAAGCACATTATTACGCTTTTTTTTTAGAAGTACTCTAGAACTCCAATTATCTGGATTAATTGGGACCGGACCCTATCCGAATAATCAAAAATCCAGATGGTTGGATTTTTCTCGAAAAAAGGCCGTAAACAAAACAATAGAGAACATTTACGGTATTTATTATGAAAAAACAATATCAATGACAATGTTTACATTACGTAATATTTACAAACAATACTAAAACACTGTAAAATATATTATTTTTTGAACATACAAGGCAGTCAGCTGTTTTGCTACCTTAAATCGATTCTCAATCTGATTCGGATAGTTGGCGATCCGGATAATTGGGGTCCGGATAATTGGAGTTCTACTGTAGAATCGAAAAGAAAAGCAACAGAAAAAGCGTTTGCTTTGGTTCAAAAGCGCAAGTCGAGCCTTATAGCACAGTTCATTACCAAAAAACCTAAACCTTGATTAAGTTACTATTCATCATGTTGATTTTGGTTTCTAATGTTTTGATTTAATTTAGTCATTTAAACACTTTTTAAACCAATAGTTCTCTATATTTCTTCTTTTTTTCCCTACTACAGTGTAAACAATATTAACAAGTTTTTATTAGTGTCCAACTAAATTTTGCTTTAAAATGTTAGTAAAACCCAGAATCTCATTTTCATAAATTGTAAACAAGATGTAGAGCGTAAGTGACAGTTTGTAATATTACTGTATGTAATTGTTTTGTATTTCTACAATAAAAAAACTAAAAAAAAAACAGGGTTGCAGCGCATATCTTTTGCGTATTTTTTTAATGATTTCATTAAAAATAAATAACTAAGCAGGTTGCTAAATTTGTTGTGTATTGCATTTTAATATACGATGTTCAATTAAGTTTTAAAAATTTCTCCAAAATCCTGCAGATTATTGTTGAACTCGGTTTTGAGTACTTTCTGCAGCCCTTAAAAAAAGGAAAAAAAACAGGAAAAGGTCGAATTCCTCTTTTTTCTGTTTTAAATTAAAATACTGAAAAATCAATAACTTTTATTGGAAAATTAGTAACTTTTTTGAACTTTTGAACTGTTACCATCCCTGCAATGGCAATATAACCTGGTTCTATTACGAGTTTAAACTATATTAACTTTTAAAACACAATTGGTTTTAGATTGGACACCAAACAAAACCAACAAAAATATGGTGAATTAGTTCAAGACTTCAGTTACTTTCAGGCTTCCGATGAGTATGACCGTAAGATTGAAAATAATCCTGTAAGTATATACGATCAAAGTTTGTTTAAAAAAATTTAGTCTAGATTTTAACATGACTTACAGGGAGTGGCGGTATTTCAATGGCCAAGGGGGTGGCATAAAAAGCTAGTATTAATCAGTTGGAATTCAGCTATTGATGTTGTTGGCTACTTCCATGTGTTAGTCCACTCATCGTTTTATTAGTCTAACTAGTATAAAATAAAAACAAATAACATATTGTTTCTTGATAGAAATAGATTATTCTAATTATCTTACATGTAGAAATAAAGAAAAAAACTAAAAAAAAAGATCTCTTATGTGTTAATATTACCTTTCTTTCTGCTTAAAATTTGTGTAGTAAGTTTAGTTACAAGTTAACAACAATAATATTTTTCATTATATTTGAAGTAACTCAAAATATATATTGAGTTTAAGGGCTTCGTTATTCGACTATGGAGGCAGTTGAGTTGCTATAAATTTTGTGCAGATGTTAGGAGCTCTAATATACATTATTTTACAATTTGACTAGGCTTGTAACCGTGTACATTTTTTTCTCTTCCCTGTAATTAATCAAGTGCTGATCTAAAATAATAAATTTGTAATGCTAAAAATAAGTACATACATAATAATAATAATGTACCGTACATAATAATAAGTACATAATAATACGTGTTAACATCCAATTAATTTTGTGCAAGTTAGTTAAGTGGCGCATTAAAACAAATTATTCTAAAGAATTTAAAGATCCAGTGAAAGAAACATAAGTAGCATCAGCAATTAATATTTTAAAAAGGTTTTTATTATTTCAAAATGTATTAAAAGATTTTATAAAAATGAGTGTCTACTAACATTGATTAGTATTAAAACAATTACGAGCTAGGATTGGCAGAATTGAATCGGACTGAAACATGTTTTTTGTATTTTGTGAAATAATATGTAAAGTTTGAAAACAGTAGAACTCCAACAATTTCATCAAACCGATTAATTCATTAACCAATAAACTAAAAATATATTGTCGGATAAAATATCTCGATGCGCAAGTTCTACTTACTGATTAATATAGGAATTTTATTTAACCTGGATACTTTCTAAATTCCAGATCATGTCAACAACAATAAGAGCATGTCCTAATTTGTTTAATTGAATCGTAGTCTTTGTATATGAAAATAAATTCTTCAATTTCCAACACAATTTTTATCAAACATAGGCCTGTATGCCAAACAAAAACCACATAATGCAGTTTTAAGAGTTAGTTCTTATTTAACAATTCAAATCGAAGTACCCTGATGTAAATGTCAGATAATTTCATACTTGAGAGTTTTTGACTTTGAAAGAAATCTTAACAAATTATCTTCTTGGAAAATATAGGTTCTTCAAGATGTGGATGAAGAGTTACGAGAGAACCACATAGACATTCTAACAAGGTTTTATGTAGCTTTTGAAAGTATCCACAAGTTTTCTATAGAGCTTAATACATATATAGAAGACCTTGAAGAGGGTGTGTACATACAGCAGAACTTAGAAACGGTTTTTGTTAATGAAGAAGGAAGACAGCTTATGGTAAGAGACAAAATTAATTAATAGTATTTGTTCTTTGTAGTGTGGGTAATAAGCAGTACCAGATCTACAAATTTTGAACCCCCTGCGAGAATTTATAAAGGTATAGCTCATGTAAAATGCATAGCTGAAATTGATATTTTGTAAAGTAATTTAAAATAAAACATAAAAAGCTTTCACAAGTATCAAAAGCTAAGGCAAATAAATGCATAAAACAGTTTTAATAATTTGACTAAACGCCTTACAAAGTTACAATAGTAAAAATAAATAAACATTTTATAATATTAATATTATAAATTTCTAGGAAGTTAAGTGTTATTCCTTTTTCTTCTGGGATGAGTAAATGACTTAACAAGCCCTTCCTGTTTAAAGACAACAGCATTTTCATAACTAATTCCTAGTTTTCCTAGGCCGCTCAATATTTTTTGTCCAACATAGTCCGCCAGTAGAAAGAAAACGATACCCAAATACGATTTACGCTAATTTCACGAATTGCCGGCATTATAAAACACAACGGTGAAAATAACAAAATGGGAACAATTGATAAGAATACTGCTATAATTTTACATAAAAGTTTATTTTAAGGTTTAATTGTTATTCTAAAACTACAATATTAATATTGTGAGTTACAGGAATAGGCCTACAACATAGATGTTTTTATACATTTTAGGTATTTTAGCCTCCGGAATAGGTTGTACGAATAATAATTTAGGTACGGACCTTTTAAAAAACATCAATTCCTATTCCTGTTCTTTGTTCTAGATGACCGGTTTCGATCTTTTGTTTCAGATCATTTTCAAATCTTCTTACACTTATATAAAAGTTCTGTTCAGCTGAACATCGTTGAAATACACATAACACTTATACGAACACAAAACACATCACAAAAAAAAAAGACACTTATACAGTAAAAAAGACCGAATCAATAGATCATTATACTATAAACACCTTGAATTAGCAAATTGTTTACATCCGTCCGAATTCAACACTTTTTTCAACATAGATCAACGTGTCAACAGAGGCTTGAGATACAAAAGGATAACACAACAAAAGAAGTTCTCTGCTCTCCAAAAATTAAAACTAACCTCCGTGAATCATATACACGTTGAACACGCCTTTTATCCCCGCCTAATCAACAACACTAAGATAATTTTTGATAATAACGAAACCAACCTTTTAAACAAAGGTTTGAATTATAATCTCCCACCTAAACACAAAAACCATATGTTGCAAGAAATGATTAATGCAGAATCTGCTATTAAAACTATTTCGGACTTAGGCAAACAAAACGATACTAGATTAATAATTAATAGGAAAATGGAAAAAATTTTAAAAAGAAATAGTAAAAACCCACATCGTAATAACCTTTTCTACGAAAAATCTTCTTTAAATAATATAATTGAGAAACTAAACCAAAATGATGCAATCTTAACTAAAGCTGACAAGGGAAACACCTGTGTTGTGTTATATTCCTCTGATTATAGTAACAAGGTAAACGACTTTATCATGAAAAATGACATCATTAAAAGTGACCACGACCCGACTATTGAATACCAAAAAGCCATTAAATTCCTCATAAACCGCAGTCTTAAATTATTTTGTGAATCAGAAATTAGATCTTTGAAAATGATCAAACCTTCCGCACCCATCTTACGTGGTTTACCAAAAATTCACAAAGAAAATGTCCCAATTCGCCCGTTGGTCAATTTTACAACTGGTCCCTCATACAAAGTCGCCAAAAAACTTGAATATATTTTAAAATCTAAATTAGTCTTCAACAATAGCCGTAGCATAACAAATAACATTGATTTCATAGAGAAAACTAAAGACATTATCGTAAATAAGAATCAGACTTTGGCATCCTTTGACATTGTTAATTTGTATACAAATGTACCTATTGAAGAAACGCTTACATTAGTTAATCAGAATTTGCAAGACCATTCCGGTCTATGCCCCAACGCAATCGCAGAATTAATGTTATTGATAACAGAAACTCTCAAACAAAATTACTTCGAGTTCAATGGAGAATACTTTATTGAAACAGAATGCCTAGCAATGGGATCTCCCTTATCGGGCTTACTGTCTGAAGTATACCTCAATCACATAGAAAACGAGTTTATCTTTTCCAACTTAAATAAATACAGAAACAACATAGTATTCTATTACAGATACGTTGATGACACAATATTATTATTCAATGGTACGGAAAGGCAAGTCAAACTGTTAAGCAAATATTTGAACAGCATCACACGCAATTTGGATTTTACCTTAGATTTGGAAAAAGACAACAAACTGAATTTTTTAGGTATAACAATAACAAAATCTCATAACATACTGGAATACAACATTTACAGAAAACCAACCACCACCGACCAAACTATCCATGCGTCATCTTACCATCCAATACAACACAAGTTGGCGGCGTATAACAGTATGGTCCACAGACTTCTTAAATTCCCATTATCTAAAGAAAATTATATTAAAGAAGTTCGTACTATTAAACAGATTTCAACTTCCAATGGGTATTCAGCTGATTTAATTGACAGGTTAATTAAAAAACACAACACACCAAAAATTAGCCGTATCATGGATAATGAGAAACCTAAGTATGTGTCCATAGAATACGGTGGGATCTTAAAACATACCCTGCGTAAAGAGCTGAAGCAAAATGGCATTACTCTTTCTTATAAAACCAGCAATAGATTTGCTAAAGCCTTAAACACTAAACGAAAAACCACCAATAACAAATACAATTCAACTGGTGTTTATAGACTCAAGTGTTCCACTTGCAACGATTTTTATATTGGACAGACGGGACGTTCATTTAAGACAAGATTTCACGAGCATGTCCCTAAACCCAGGGCCCTACTACAGAAATCGAGTTTCGCCCAACATATTATGGATAAAAACCACATATTTAATAGCATTGACGAAAATATGGATATCTTGCACTTCTGCGATAAAAACCGCAAAATGGACACTCTTGAAGAGTATGAAATATACAAAGCCCTAAAAAACACACCTGATAATGTCTTAAATGATAAACAAAAATTTAATTCAAACCCCATTTTTAATCTTTTAAATAAATATTCTGGGAACATAGACATTTTGACATAAGGTGAAAGGAGGGAGGGGACTGATAATGTGCCTTTCCAAACTCTCGGACTCGGACACGCAGTGTAGGACATGTCCTTTACGGATTCACTAGTGAATGACGATATGACTTTTACCTTTTTTAAAACAAATTTTTTAAACGTTTTGTGATGTGTTTTGTGTTCGTATAAGTGTTATGTGTATTTCAACGATGTTCAGCTGAACAGAACTTTTATATAAGTGTAAGAAGATTTGAAAATGATCTGAAACAAAAGATCGAAACCGGTCATCTAGAACAAAGAACAGGAATAGGAATTGACGTTTTTTAAAAGGTACGTACCTAAATTATTATAGATGTTTTGTCAGGGTCAAGGCAAAAACATAAATCCAGGAATGTAAAATTGGGGTTTCACTGTATTTTTTATTTATAAAAAAACTTTGTACTTTATACATTTATCAAAATTTGTATGCGTCTTAAAGGTTTTATTTTTCACATTCTAGATATTTTTCTACACTAGGAAGTTTTTCTATAGTGAATAGTTTTACTTCTACAGTAAAAGTAAATAGTCTTGTATAGCTGCACTTCAAATAAATGATGTTATATTATTATCATCTTTTGTGAATCATTACAGTTTCACAAATCTTATTTCGATTTAATGGGTTTTGCCAGTTAATCAGCTGTTATTTATTTTGTAAAATTTGTTACTTAGATATTGAAAATAAGTAGATTTTAATTTTAGTAGTAGTAATTTTAATTTAGTAGTGTACTAAATTAAGGTAAAAATTATTATATTTACCTTCGTATTTCCGTCGTGTGACTTCCTTTATATATTATGGCAACGCGTTTCGGAATCTATGTTCCTTCGTCTGGCTTCTCTGAAGATCAGGTCGTCATATATTACATTAAAAACACTTCACAAACACAAACACACATGTCATTTAACAAAAACATATATTGATGCGAGGAATCGGTGCGCACCGTTGGAAGGTTGACCAAATACTGAACTGTTGATTAATATAATATATGACGACCTGATCTTCAGAGAAGCCAGACGATGGAACATAGATTCCGAAACGCGTTGCCATAATATATAAAGGAAGTCACTCGACGGAAATACGAAGGTAAATATAATAATTTTTACTTTAAGTAGTGACTTGGATACTGATACACAATGTTTAAATTAAGGTATCCTGGTTCGATATGAACATGTACTTAGATATTGAAAATAATTAGATTTTAATTTTAGTGGTAGTAATTTTAGTTTAGTAGTGTACTAAATTAAGGTATGCTGGTTTGATATGAACATGTACTTAGATATTGAAAATAAGTACCGGTAGATTTTAATTTTAGTAGTAATTTTAATTTAGTAGTGTACTAAATTAAGGTATCCTGGTTCGATATGATCATGTACTTAGATATTGAAAATAAGTACCGGTAGATTTTAATTTTAGTAGTAATTTTAATATAGTAGTGTACTAAATTAAGGTATGCTGGTTCGATATGAACATGTACTTAGATATTGAAAATAAGTAGATTTTAATTTTAGTAGTAATTTTAATATAGTAGTGTACTAAATTAAGGTACGCTGGTTCGATATGAAAATGATTTATGTAAAATGTGTTAACCAGTAAAAAACCTAGGAATATAATAGAAACATTCTGGTTAATTTCAGTTAGACAATGAAAATTCCCACAAAGTTATGAAAGATAACTAGTTTTACTATTTTCTGCTTCGATATAAAGGTTTCCCTTGACAATGTTAATTGCACTTGCATTCTTGGGCAAAATAAATTTGTTATAATGGTGACTTATTGAATAACATTTTTGTTGCAGTGTGAATCAGTCTACTTGTTTGGAGTGATGTTATTGGTTGCCGACTTACACATTCCCGGAGAAGTTAGAGAAAGGATATTAGTTGCGTATTATCGTTACAATGCACAAAGGTCAAGTACAGGAAGCAACATAGATGATGTATGTAAGCTGCTGCGCTCTACTGGACTTATACCAGGCAAACGGCCGGCTAATTATCCTGATGATTATTTCAAGTAATTGAATAACTAAAAATATACAAAATATATATTGTCACTGAAAAATTTAAGGACTGCCTAAAATAAATAAAAAGTGTAAGATTGAATAACTATTAACTTTGCCTGACCCACTCATCGCCTCCACATTAATTTGGACAGTTTTGCCAACTATCTAACCCTCACGCTTGAAAACTAATAATTCACACACTATAAGTAATCCAATTTCAATGATTTTAGTATCAACGTAAACTTTAATATTCATGTTTAAAATATACATGTTTATATGATATTTAAATCGATAAATTATTAGTAAATTTGTTACTTAGATACTGAAAATAAATAGATAAATGACTGATAAATAGTTGAAACGGCCGTCATGATATAAGATTGACGAAAAACCAAAGGATTGTACGACAGCTTCCAAGAAAAGGTAATTATCGAATAAATAGATTCTGAATTAAAGAATGTAAAACTGTGTTTTGTTTATAATTACTCTAAGTATTTTATAATTCCACAGTAGAATACTATTCATGCTCCTCTAAACAATTACATATAACAACTTAGCTTTCAGATAAATTATCTATTTATCAAACCCATTTCCTAATAGTATTTGTGTCATTAGGCCTACTTCATACAGGAATGTCTGCAAATAGATAAGTTATGGTAATGATTGTTGGGGTGGCATTTACTTTCAAAATATAAGCCCAATAGTGATACAACAGAAACATCTCATAAGATGCATATTGAATGTGCTATCAAATGTACATCTTTACCACTGTTTAGGCAGTTAAACTTCTTCCTTTAAGGCATCTATATATTGTTAAAGTATTCAACTTATTTTATCTTAGAAGTGGACAGAATTTATCTGATGAGAATTTCTACCGACAAAGACTGCGTTCTAAAAATAATAGAGACTTACCTCGTCCTTTCAAAGAAGCTTTTGTGAAATTCTATTTGCATTCTGCACCAAATATCTTTAATAGGATTCCCGCGTTTTTAAAAGCCATCAAATCTAAAACAAAATTTCTAATTCAACTGAAAACAGAGTTCTTGTTTGATGTAGTAAATCTTTGTCATTCTCCGAGTCTTGTTGGTAGTGTTGGTTTTTAGTTAGGAGGAGAATTTTATAATATCAATGTACTCTGTCAAATAATTCGAAAAAAATATGGAATTTTATTGTATATTTCTCATTTTATTTTTTAATTCATAGATTCCACCTTTTTAATTTATGTAATGCTCTCTATTGTACTCATATATGAGCACTTTATGAGTTGCTAGTTCTTCTTTTGTTAGAGAACCCGAAACAGGCTAAGCCTAAAGGGTTTCCTACATTTTTCATGAATATTATTGTTTAATTTTTTTAGTTTTGTAAATTTAGGTTTTAGGAATTTTGTTATATAAATGTAAGGATTTACTACTATTGTATTGTCTCTATGAGAAATAAAGATTCTTAAAGTATTCTTTCTAGTTACTTTAATCATTATTCTTACTTATATTATTTTCTTAATTTAAAAAACTATTTTCTGCACTTATTATCTACATTTAAGTTTTCATCGTTCAAATAAAAAAAACCTTCATTCTCACACATAGAATCACTTCCATTGTGCCTAGTATAAACAATTCTTCATCACTAAAAATATCACAATTAAAATTGTCTAAATACTCTCATACTTAACCCTTTCCCTGGTATTCATAATTGACACCAAGTGCCTCATACCAGACCTCTTAAATGGCCAAATTTGTCACTTATATTCAAACTACGATAGATAATTAACTACTTATTCAATATACATGAAATGTTTACCATATCTTAATATTATATTGGTATATACAAAATTTGTATATTTACTTACCTAATGCAGCACTGAATTTTTTTTAAGTCCAAATAAAAAACATATTGAAAAATAAGTTCACTCACAGTTATAACTTTTACAAAAAATTTTAGGAGACACTTTATATTTGTTAGGCCATAAACTGTCTCTTCTATTTGTGATCAATTACTACAAAACTACATTTAATAAATCAAAATATTAACCATGTATTTTAAATTCAGTCTAGCCATGTTTTACGTGACTCTTGGTTTACAAAAATTGTGCTACAGATGATTAGAAACACAGATCTAAAACCGTTAACAGCTGGAAGAAATTATATAAATCAAACACAACTGTACTGTAAAATGTTCTCTGAACACGTTTCTGAAGTTAGTTTTAAAATATTCCAAAAGATGGCGAAGTTATACGCATTTAAAGTTCTGCTACGGATTAGTACGGAAAGCCAGGGAGTGGAAAAAATAAATCGCTATGGGTTACTACGGAATACCAGGGAGAAGGTTAAATAAAAGTCATCTAAAGTAGTTATTTACACTATTAAATTTAACAAAAGAATTACAATATATAAAAAAAGAAATACAAACAAAACAGCACAACATAAAAGTATAGACTTCCTATGTTTCTGACTGATAACCTACCGTATTAAAATAGCAGTTCCTGTTGTTAAAATAGCAGTAAATAAGAACTGATCATCCAAACCAAAAAGTTTTTCAAAGTCTCAAGAGACTAGAGCACTTATCGGAATAGTCGATAAGGCTACGATAAAATGAAGTTATATGTTGACCAGGCGTCACTCGACACTGGATAGGAACGGAAACTGCTGTGTCATAGTTCCTAAATTCTAGGAGTTAACGGTAAAAAAACTCAGGATTTATTGCACCGATTTAAAAAATATTTCAGTTGCAAATAAATATTTAGAAAATTTGAAAAAAAAACTATTTCTATTATTTTTTCTACAGATAAGTATTATTATAACTTGGAAACTGTAGAACTAATTTCAAACATACACTAAACCTGTCCAGATAACTTACTAACATTATAACAAAAATATAGTTTTTTTTTAGTGTTCAAGTAGAAAGACTGGAACATTCTGATACATATGTAGAGTTTTGTAGCAAATGTAATTTTTTATGTTATTGTATTTTCATGTTATTTTTTTATATGCAGGCGGACACCCTTGAATGTCAAGCTTGTAAGCACTGTAATTGGTCGATTGAGATCAGATGATATCTATCACCAGATTGCAGCCTACCCATTCCCTGAACACCGTAGTACAGCTCTGTCTAATCAATCAGCTATGTTGTACGTCTGTCTCTTCTTCCAACCCAATATCCTGCACAATCAGACTGCAAAAATGAGAGAAATTGTTGACAAGTATTTTCCCGATAACTGGGTAAGAACTTATTAAATTTTGTTATTGCAAAATTTTACTAAAATATATTCTCAAAGACTGTATTATAACGACAGTAATTGTTATACTGTTTTGAAAAAATGGGTTGTCTGTGAAGACTATGATACTTTAATATTCACCTTACTTTCTTTAAAGTTTGAAATTCTATCCTTGATTCAATCATTTTGGTTTTAGACTTTTGTGTGCATAAATCTGTTAAATTTATTTGTTCTATTTCTTGGTTGTTTGTTAGTTCTGTTTTCAAACAATATCACAATTTGTATATGTCCAACATTTGTCATTTTATAGCTTGTAACTGCATTATACACTCTGAGTAAGCCATTTGAATAATTTTTAGTATAACAAGAGATTTTATTGTATTTTGTTATTTATAATTAAATGGTTTATGTAAATGTCTTTAGTAAATTTATATGAGACTTTCATATTTTTCATCTTAAAGTGATGAATGGTGAAGATGTTGTAAGATTTGCTTGGCTTG
>JAGFPH010001171.1:304498-318731 GCA_018207615.1 Philaenus spumarius
ATTAAAGAAAGTGCAACATTTCACTCCAAACAAATACAGGTATATATCACATTTAAAATATAGGTAATAGGATGAGAAATAGTGTTTTCCTGTTTGATATGTTATTTAGCTAAAATCTGCAACTTTATAAGCTAAAAACTTAATATTTATTAAATTTGAATTATAGAAGTTGGTACCAGCTACACAACGTATTTTAAATGAAGATTTATTCAGTAAGGAAAATATCCTGGATCAGACAAATAAAATAATTAATTTGATTCGTGAGTGCAACGTTACAGTCCGTTGGTTGATGTTACACACAGCATCATATTATTCAGGTAACTTATTTATAAACTGAATATTATGGAGTTATTTTTATATTATCTGTATTACTGATGTGGTGTTTCATTAGAGTACCATATTAGGGTCAAAGATTTATGAAAAGGGGAGAGAACACATATCAATTTAATGAGTGCTAAAATAAAGATTTAGAGATAAATGCTTGCTTATTAAAGCTGCAAGTTTAAGTTTTCTATTTAACAAATACAGGAATCGTATAGTAAATACAGTAGAACCTTGATAGCAAGAATCTCAAGGGGATATAGGAAACAGTCTTGTTATCGAGGGACTTCTAGTTGAGGTTCGTGCTATCAAGGTTATTTTGACTAAGAGACGTAAGAGGGTTTTCTGAAACCTCTTTATAGCAAGTGCATTTTGAATCAACCCTCACTAGCACGTTTTGTTTTAAAAAGTACATTTTATTATTATTGTACAGTAACAAAGTATGTTCTGCTGTAATGTAATTTGTTAGTAAATAAATACGCCCATTTAAAATATGTACAGTACACAGAAAAAAAATATTGTACATAGTGCTTTACACTTAATTAAATAAACGAAAAATGAACATTAAATTACTGTAATATAAAAACTGAGAGTAGAAAAACTGATAGAAACACACAAATAATTTATTTAACTTTAACTAAAAATAACTAATTAACTTTACATAAAATATATGATGTAAACATTTTGTGAAGTAGACGAAAATACAGCTAATGTTCAAGCTAAAAGGCATGACTGTTTGTTATGTAGTAAAAAGTCAATAATGTTTGTTTGTTTTGAGCTACTTACATGGATGTAGTCCAACGTACTATAAAGTTCATTGATTGATTTTATAACACTTTCACTCATGCTAAATTTATTACCTTTTTTTTCAAAAAAAACATTTCAAAACTCTGATAATGTTACGGGCGTCCTTTGATGTCGGAGAAGGTCGGGAAGGGGAGGAAGCTGGGTTTTCATGTTTAGACCTAAGCGTAAGACGACATCGTTTCCTTCTAAACATCCGTTCTGTTGAGTCACTGACCGTAGGAACTATGAAGTCTTGCTATAAAGGTTCTGTTGTGTAAGACGACTTACTACTGAGGTTGATCTCTTGCTATAATAAAGGTTCGGTTTCTCAGAAAGATGTGCTATAGAGCTGCAATCTGTATTGGGACAAAAATCCGTGCTATTAAGGTTTTTAAAATAATAATAGCTGTGCTATAGAGGTACCTTTAACACTTTGAACCCTGAGCCCGAGTATAGGGCGGGCCAAGTTCGCGGCACCAGCTACCGAAGCCCGAGTATACCTCGGGTCACTCAATTTAATTCTATAACTCAGCTTAGTCGGCATATATTTTGTTTAGGTATTCTCATCATGTTTATTAGTTGCTTTAGTTCGTATGTCTTTGACCTTTGGAATTTTTCTAACACTGGCCAACAAAAATGTTATATAAATATCAGATGGTGTCTGATCAGGTGTGTGCATTCTGCAATCGACGTTTGTCAGCTTAACGATGTAACTCGATGACGATGTGTATTTCCATTAGTTCTGATTGTGTTGTAAGTTTTTTTTATTTATTAGTGGTTTTTTATTGATGCAAAGTTTATAGTTTAGTAAGTGTAAGTGATGTAAGTGTTTTTTTAGTGTTTGTAAAGTGTAAATAAAGTGTTTGTTGTAAACTAAAGACCTATGTTGTTATTTTTTTTGTAAAATTTTTCATCATTTTTCATAATTTGTTACCATTTTGTATTTTTAGTAAACCTTTGAAGTATTTACATTTACTTAAAGCTTATTCTTTTGCCTTTAAAATGATATATAATATGTTATACTTTTAAATAAGGTAAGTAACAGATATTTTTTTAAATACTACCAAAACCCCCAGGTAGCTATGCAGGACAATGTGTCAAGGGACCAGGGTTTAAAGTGTTAACATTAAGTGTTATGGCAATCTCAGGGGGATTAGAAAAATGCACTTGTTATCAAGGAAGTCATGTTATTGAAGGTCGTGTTAGCGAGTTTCTACTGTGTTGTGATGGTTGAATGACAACAGCAAAACATTAACTAAGATACCTCATGTCCTTTTATTATAAATTAAAATTTGATTATGCAAAACAAATTTAATTTAAATTTCCTACTTTGTTATATAAATTTTACTATGGACAAAATTTAAATTTTTCGTATTTTATTTGTTGTACATATTTGTTGCCCATCCAGTAATTAGAGCTCTAATAGCATTGTTTAAGTAGTAATGTACAAGTGAAACAGAAATTTTAAAGATTGAAAAAAGGTTTTATATAATGCGCGACATCATATACAAAAATTGACTTAAAGTCCCTTAGGTAAAGCCCTTATTAGTAAAGCAAACAAATGACTATTTAGATTATTTAATAGATTTATACTTAAGCAGTAATTATATGATTTCCCAGTTCTTGTAAAATTAAAGTTCTAACCAAATGCAAGTAACGCTGAAAGTTAATCAATTTTCCTATTGTTTCACAATGTTGTTTTTCATAGAGTTAAATTTGTCAAAGTCCAACAAAATGCTTCAGACATGTTATAAAATGGTGTCAGGCCATATTTTCATTCTACAGGAAAGTCTAATGATTTTAAAAGTTACATTAATTGTTTTTTTTTTATAAACAAAAGGTAGTTTGGAGAGAGATTACACAGAGAAAGTTGTATGACTGAATTATTTATGAATGTAAGGTGACGTAATTGACTTTTCAACATTACAAAGTTGTGTTTCTGTAAAATATTACCCAAAATTAAAATTTATCAATTCACAGACAGACGGACAGCAAAGTAATGTGATCAGAATGTCATACTCTTGAAAACTTCTTGCTGCTTTTGTTGTAAAAGCATTAAATTTGAGATGTGGAATAAATAAAATACATAAACGTATTCATAGGTAAAATAACAGAAATGGGAAAGGAATTACGAATGAACAAAGGCTATGCTAGCCACAGTTTTCGGTTTTTCAATCTAATATTATAAGGTACCGGGTAGATTCTTTTAATGTGTACAATGTTTGAACTGTAGAAAATATAAAACAAATTATTGCAGTTGTATTATCAATGAATTTTGTTGGCGGATAATTTTTTTGAAATCTTAATAAAATAGTATTTTTACATAGAGAAGGTTCCTCAATCACATCTATCTTCAAATTTTCCTTATATACGAAATATTAAACCGTTTCCAGACTTTCCAATCACCCGGTATATATATATTTTTTTTAAGTCGGTAATGGTACATGTAAAACTGAAATTTCTTGACTATGCATGCATGTTTTGTTAAGTTTAACGCCATTTTCAGAATCTATATAAAATTTCCAACAAAAATGAATGACCTAAAATAATCGAGGTAATGTTCAATATTAAAAGTTATCGGTGAAAGTTGAATGTATAGTTATTGTACAAAAATTAAGAAAATAACATGGTTTATGTCTCTCCTATGGTATAATTTAGGAGGTGTCAAATGTTATTGAAACTTTCCTAATAAATAAGCATTCAATTGATGTAAGACAACCTTTCGTTTTCCTGCTTTTTATAGAGTACTTACATCCTAAATACGAAAAAACACGATATGATGAAACTTTTCACTTTTCAAGTATCGAGAAACTTATGTATACTACTTGTCAGAAGAAGTCTGGCGTTTAAACATCTTTAATTTAATCTAATACTACACTATGTAGTAATGTACTGTATTACCAAAAAAACACATATTTTGACAATAATTTTTTTACTTATTAGGAATTTTTGTGATCTCAAATTGTTAAAAACTCTTTCATGTACAGATATTCTTTAAATTTCATATAATTATGTTTAACTGATAGCTTTGCTGGACAATCTACAGGACCATTTTACTGTAGGCTATATTCGTTGTCTATTTATAAAATAAGTACTTTCTACAACAAATATATTTTGGAGGACTTTATATTATAAACTTGCTTATTCCTTCATCTTAATTCAAATTCTATAAGTATATTTTGGAGATCAGAGATGGCCGAGATGTCAAAAGCACTCATCCAGTCTGGATGTTGGGACATCACACAAGTTGCATAACATTATATGCTGCTCCCCTAGTTCATTAGTTTCTATTCAAACCCCATTTTTCTTAGCCTTGCGAATCATGGTTTGCCAGTTATGGTATTTAACACATTTGTTAATCTGCCTCTATGGCCAGCAACGTTCAAATATACTTTTACAATTGACTAAATATTTTGTGTTGGATTTTAATTCGATCAATAGTATGATTATATAAATATTATAAGTTTAAATCTTTTGCTTTATTTCTCTAAATTAAATTAATAATTTTTAGGGATAATTTTTTGATAGTACTTTTAGTTTTACTTATGTTTTAGTGTCAGAAATTACAAAACGGAGCAAGCAAGTGAGAGAACAAGTTCTCTTGGATGTGAAACATAATCCATTGTTAATATTTCAACTATTGCTTAACACAGCTGATCTTGAGCTTAAGGTTAAAGAGTTGTTTAAGAAGGTAAGTTTTAAATTTCTCTAGTTTTATTTGAATCGTTGGGTCCTGGCTAGGAAACAAGTGGAAGATCATTTTGTTTCTTACCGAAACTATCCTCCCTTGGTTAAAAAAAAAACTAGGTTCAAGTGTCCCTGCAACAGTATAAAAATTGTAGGGTTCCGTTTGGTACTCCGAATTGGTATGCAGCAGAACCTTTGTAAACCAAAAAAGTGGGAAAAGGTGCTTTCGGATAACCAACATTTTTAATAATAATTCAAATGTAATGTTTAAAGCTTCAGGTTAAATAACTTAAGGCATGGTAATAATAAAAAAGTAAAAATATTTACATAAAGTAATTTTAACACTAGTTTTAAAATCTAACACCAAAGTCGGCTGGCACTGTTCATAAAATCTCTTTATTTTAAAATTATTTTATCTGCTTGTAATTTCTGTTTTAATCATTATCACAACCTGTTTTTGCTTTGTTAATATGATGTACAATTTAAGCTCAGTTTATACAAGTTACTATACAAGCCACAACACACTGTTACCAATGCACAGAGGGTTACTGAACTGGTAATGGCAACTACCGAAAGTGCCAAACTAATCTTACTTGACAGATAAAAGATATTTGATCACATACTAGGCAGGAAGCGCTCAAGGTCAAAGTCAGCGTGAATCTGTTTAACCACTCCCTTTGTCTAAATGGGGCTAACCTGACAACTGACACTCCATAGTTAAAAAATATTCTACACAAAAGTCATACTGGAATAAGAAAACATAACATATTTGAGCACAAAACTAGCCTCCTTGTCACATTGAACAGTTATTCCTCACGAAGGCAGATAAATGTCTTCTCCCTTGTCCTTACTGTAAAATTGGCAACTGTATCTCTGGTCGTGCTGGGTAAAGTGGTGCCTGTTAACCCTTCCAATATTAGTATAGTGGTTTGCCATACCTTATACGACTTGCCTAGATACCTCGCCATCGTAGTTTGCCATATCATGTACGCATAAGACAAGAATATTCTATACTTCTATCTAGTGGTCTTTTTACAAACTATTTCAACTTGTAATATAAATAGAGAACATTGTAACTTGTTGGACTTCTTTTCCAAGCAGATAATGTTATTTGTTTCTTTCAATAAAATAAACATGTGTCTCAATTCAGCCATCGAAGTTTTAGTTACTTCGATGTTTCTCGCATCTTTAATGGCTACAGTTAAACTGATAAGATGGTTAGAAGCAATTGATAACTACATATTATCTGAACAAAATAAAGATGAGGAAATTCTTTATGCACATTATGAGGTGTGCCTTTTCTTCGATGCTGCAAGCTTAGACCTAGATGATGAAAGTCTGAGATGTTCGGGATAATGATTAATGATAATAAATAATTTACTACTGGGATTACTACTAAAAGATCTTATGGATGTTGATGAACCAGCTTTTAGAAACAGAAATAATGTTATTTAGTTTTGTGATTGTATTGTATTTATGCCTAAAATTGACTTCTGACATGTAAAATAATCTGTATGAACATTTTTATCTAAAATTTTAGTGTGTTATGTTAAATGATTTCATTGTGATTATTTTGATTGCAAAATTAAAACATGTATTGGATAATTAACTATTGGACAAATTGCATGTTTTCACAAGTGTATCTGGAAAAACAGTCCTTAATGTGTACAAATGACTTAAATCTCTTTTACAAAAGTAATGTTTTACAGTTACTGGCCGACAGAGAAGTAAAATGGGAGAAATTAAAAAAGGAAGGAGAAGAACGGATGAAGGAATTGGCAGAAGTATTCTCAGGCACAAAGCCTTTAGCTAGGATAGACAAAAATGGTGAGTTTGACTTTCAGAAGTGGTAAATGAATAGACGTTTCACTTAGAATTTGATTCAATGTTTCTTTGTTCATACAGAAAATCTGGAAGCATGGTTTACTGATATAGGAAATCAAATCTCATCTCTGCAGATTGAAGAACCTGCAGTAGCAGGGCGTAAGATAATTCAATTGATACAGGCGTTAGAAGAAGTTCAAGGTAGTAAATTTTATTTGTAGTGTTCTATATTTTTAACCCTCCCCAGGCGGTGCAAAATTTATTTAAATTACAGATAATGTTTCTTTAATACAACTGAAAAAATTATATCTTAAAGTAAATTTTTGTTTATTATTTTTGGGTTAAAATTTAATAGAAAAAATATTTCTTTTTTAATCAATTTTTCTTCTTATTATTTTTAAATCATAAAAATATTTGTTTAAAATTTTTTTCTGTTTTACTAAATTAGTACATTCATATCAGTATATTGCTGCACATCTACTAATCCTTTTTTGAGGTGTAAGCTTATCTTGTTCTACCACAGTTTCACCCATCATCAGGAACAATTAACACATAAGTATTCATATACACAAACACAAAACACATTTCACTCCATGCGGAGATCATAGTTGTATAAGTTGTACGAAAATTTCATGCACTAATCCGACAGCGTGCACGTTCGATCGGCGAGGCAACACTGGGACCGGCTCTGCACTTCTACGTCTTATCAGTATATTAGATGTTTGTTGGATATAGTGCCCGGATTAATGTATCAAATAACATATTTAAATTGAATTGAATGATAGTTGATCGTTTATCAATACTGTGGACTGATGTTTTATTGCTATATAAATTTAAAATTCCTCCGTAGCATCCATAGTTTGCCTTTTGTTGCACATATGCATTACTTCTAAATTGTCGTTGAAACTCATTTATGTATGACAATTAACTATAAGGTGCTCTGCAAAACTTAATTTCGAGGCACTCAGTTTTTTCGAAAGTAGGTGCTCCTTATATCTCGTGTAGAACAGATGTCCCGTCTGGCCTATGTAAAAACAGGGGCAGTTGCTGCAATTGATTTTATATTTGCCTGTTTGGAGCTGTGGGTCCTCTTTAAGCCTAACTTGATGTCGTAGGATTGACTCAAGCTTGTTACTTGTTCTATACATGACGATCACATATTTTTTTTCTCATTATACAGTTGACTCTTGATAATCCGACAAGTATGGGACCAAGAGGGTGTCGGATTACGGAAAGTGTCTGGATTATTGAAAGTGATTTTTTAAATGTCCAAGATTAGCAGTAAGTTACGAGACAGTAGGCTAATAAATCAATTAATTTGACCTAATGAGCACAAAGGAGCCATGAAAAAATATATGTACATGTACAGAATAAAAAACATTAATTGTGTATTAGAAAATGAAAAGCATACGTACAGTACAGTTTCATATCGACGTTGGAGTTTCACCACGATCATATCTTTTAATGATTTCCCGTTTATCAGATAAATTAAATGCTGTATGCTTACGTTTTGAACTTGTGTTCACCATTACAACACTAGTAGGGCCAGTACAGTGTATACAGTAGTATACAGTAATAAAACAAAATTGCAATACTGTATTTTATACTGCAATACTCACTAACACTATAAAATCACTCTAATAAAAAAATAATGCAATAACATGCTTTAATATGTGTAACTCCTGGTCATAGTCCACAGCAGATAGTAGGTATGGTCAGGAGTCGGTGTATAAAACTATTGTATGCCACCAATTTTGCACACAATAGGTCAGATTGTTTGTACTATTGTAAGCTTTTAACCTTTTCAGTGGCACGCCCGTATATGTACATTTGTGCTACCTGGCATGCGTAGGAGCAATCCCGCATATATTCGTTTTCAAATTTAGTGCTGAAATTTAGAACACAACCGTATTAGTTTGTTTTACTTTTAGAATACATATACTTGTGCTGCTATCTTTTGAGAATGTGTAGAACCTTTTCTGAAATGATTAAGCTTTATACCAATATACAGGAATATTTTTTGGAGTGGCGATCAAGTGTCTTCTGTTTGAGCATTTAGTTGCAGCTGTCTGTCAGCTGTCTCCTTCTCTTCTTTTTTGTCTTAGTAACACAACAAATTATCTATGAGTCTTAGTTTTAACTGTTAGATTGAGTTTTTAGATAAATAATTTGATTGTGTTTGTGTAAATAAGTGATTATTGTACAGCTAAATAAGGTGTGAATATTATTAAAAAAAATAATATTTCTTATCTTTGTACGATTATAACCTAATAACTACATTGTGTGCTATATAACCGTTTTTGTTTTGATACAGAGTTAGTCCAAATAACATTTTATGTAATTTTTTTCAAATGTTTTGTAAAAACAACCATTTAGGACAAGTGTTCAGTATCGAAACCTTTATTTAATATTGACTTTGCCAGTTCAAACAGAATAATTATCAAAACATCCCCTCTCTCGAGTTCCGTTTTATTGTACGGTTGTAGATGGCTTTTTGCTTTGACCGCACACAGATCATATAAAATAGTTACAAAGTTTTAGTTACTTTTTTTGTTAAGTTTTTATTATTTCGACTGTCCAGTTATACAGTCTTCAATTCATTAAATAAGGACATTGTCAGTGAATCATCACAAATTCGTTCTTTATTAAATACCGCAAAACCATACAGAGTCTATGGTAGGTTTTTCATACCGTAACGTGTCTTTACCACGTGAACTCTTAATTGTATATAATTTTTGTCATGTTTGGTAATAAGTGTGAACTATAAACTGCATTATTATGTGTTTGTGACTTATTTTTTACTTTATTGTGCGTCTCGAACAGCTGTTCACGCGTGTGTTGTGTATTTCAAGATAAAAACTGCAAGGACGGCACGTCGCCATATTCAAGGTACTGTAACATTAAATAATTAATTATTACATAAACATGACAACCAACCTAATTATAAATGGTTTATTATAAATGCTAATTATTCAACTTGTGTTACCATCAATCTGAATCAATCATACTTCAAACACTGGTTTCTGTGTAATAAGCCCTTTCAAGCAATTATAATTTTCTTTTACCAATTCCAATTTGAACAAATAGATTAGAAAACCATTCGCTGTTGCCACGGTGTTAAATCAATCGCATTACCCAACATTTGGTCCCTCGGAGGCTGGATCTATTGAATCTCGCTTTGGAATTAGGTTTTTAATTTATTTTAATTTTGGAATAGGCTACAGTAGGCCTATCACATTTCATCAAATGTCGCCATTTGTAATCTTGGTCTACTGCGCAGTCGTGTTCACGCACAAGTTACAACAGCGCTTCTGCTTCTAAAGTCGAATTATTATTCATTCTGCAGTCATCCCTAGCGGGATATTTGTAAACTTTATTTAACAGCTGTCAAACTTCAAAACAAAAACATAACCTACAATTGTAGATCCAAGTTGTTGTAATGGTTTTACTTATCGTTTGGAGGTTGTAATCATTTTATTTCAGTGTTAATTGATAATAAGCAACTCTTATTATTAATTTCGATTATTATTTATCCAATTTTTATAATTTTATCAAACTTATACCTCAAATATAGTGACTACAGTTTATTGTCAAAATGCGTTTTGCCACTTTTGTAAGGCAATCTACTGTTACAAAGAATAGGCTTCTTAAGATTTTATCACATATACAAGCAATATGTGAATCTGGAACCGATAGTTTAAATTTAGTGCTAAAAAATAAACTTACCGCTTTTAATGAAGAGGCACAAAAAAAATCAAGTGCGTTTGATAAATTATTTGATCAAGTTTCTTGCGATGAAGATCTGGATGGATTTGATCAAACAGAAGCTTGTAAATTGCAAGATGAAATAGCAGACATTGTTGTAGAAATAAATTCTATTCTTAAAAATGTATTCCCCACCAGGAAAGAGCCAATTAGTGCAAATAATACACAGACCACAGAACGTAAACAAGTTAATGTTTCTGTCAACTTACCAAAATTGGAGTTAAAACAATTTAATGGCAGTTTAAATGAGTGGACAACCTTTTACTATATGTTTGGCAATAGTATTAATCAAAATCAATCTTTAGCTGCTGTTGAGAAATTTTCATATTTAATTTCATGTTTATCTGGTGAACCTTTAAATCTAATTCAAAATTTACCTTTAACGCCCGAAAATTATGACATTGCTTGGGATACATTATGCGATAGATATCAAAATATTCGCAGATTGGTTAATTATCATATATCAAAAATTATTGACATGCCTTCCCTTAAGCATCATTCATTACCAGAAATACGTCAATACATAGATATATTTCATGGTAATTCACAAGCTTTAACTGTATTAGGTTATGACATTCAAAATGAATTTACTCTAGTTACCATTTTATTAAGAAAACTTGATGACGTCACTCGTCAACGCTTTGAAAGCTCACGCAAAACCGTTCGACGGTTACCCACAACTCAAGAATTAATTAATTTCTTAAAGACTGAGTGTGCACATTTAGAAGATGCTTTACCATTGGAGACAATAAACAAGCCATATGTTAATTTTAAACCTTTTGTCAAAAAGGACATTGCAACTGCACCTGTCAAAGGTAAATCACCAATGAAAATGTCAAGATCTGTATTTCATACTTCAGCTTCCAGATCTGATCTGTGTTTAATTTGTAACAAGGATTCTCATAAACTATTTTCTTGTCCTGATTTTAATAATTTGTCACCTAATCAAAGATATGACAAAATTAAAACATTACAATTGTGCATAAATTGTTTTGGTACACATCTCACAGTTAATTGTATGTCGAAATCATTATGTAAAACTTGTCAAAAGAAACACAATACGTTACTTCATTTTAACCGAAAGGTTGATACAGCTAGTGAAAATAATCCCAGCTGACGTAAAAGTCATATGGGCTCGGATAATAGTTCGGGAGGATTTCCGCTTCCTGCCCACAATAAGACTTTTAATGAATCAATATCTGTTCTGTCGAACACAGGGTCTTTAAATAATTTTCAATCAACCTTGCTATGTACAGCATTAGTTAATCTTTCAACTCATGTTAATAAACCGCAAACCTGTACTGCTTTACTAGATTCCGCAAGCCAATCAACAATTATCACAAAACAATGTGCAAATAAAATAGGGTTACAGATAACTCCTTCTACCATTTTATTACATGGCATTTCTGCACTGTCAACACCTATCATTGGTACAGGTAAATTAAATATTTACACACTCAACGGTCAAATGTTTAAAGAATCTCATGAAGTAATTGTTGTTGAGCAAATTCAAGCTAATTTACCGTTTTTTGCCAAGTTACCTGAACTGCAATATAAGTTAAATCAAATTTCTCTCGCTGACCCTAATTTCAATAATAGTCCAACAATTTCAATTATTATTGGAGCCGATTTGTTCGGTCTCGCATTGCGCAATCACACAATACAGCTAGGTGCCGGCTTACCAACAGCAATTGAAACCATCTTCGGTTATTGTTTGATAGGAACTATTCCTACAGCGTCATATCATTCAAACAATATTTCTCTGCTCACCACATCGGACATGAGCTTACACAACCTACTCCAGAAATTTTGGACACTCGAAGAAGTTCCTGTTTCAACGAAAACTTCTAAAGAAGAACTCGCTTGTGACAATCACTACAATTCTACGGTTACACGCAACGCTACCGGGAGATACATCGTGTCACTTCCTTTCGCACAAGATCCTCAATCATTAGGGGATTCCTTTAATACTGCAAAGCGTCGTTTTTCATATTTGGAAAATAAATTTGCTAATAAACCGGAACTGAAAGTTGCATATTCTGCTTTCATGTCTGAATATTTAAAGTCTAATCACATGTCGCTCTTACCTACTCAAGTTCCAGATGCCGCACATTATTTTTTGCCGCATCATGCAGTGTTTAAAACTTCTAGTAGCACTACAAAACTTCGAGTGGTCTTTGATGGTAGTTCCAAAACTACTTCCGGTTTGTCAATAAATGACATTCAGTTCGCAGGTCCTAAATTACAAACGGATATCTGTGAAGTCATTTTACAATTTCACACACACAATATCGTGTTTTCGACTGACATACAACAAATGTATCGTCAAATTTTGATTCATCCTGATGATCAAAACTTTCAATTAATATTATGGAGGGAAAATCCATGTGACCCTTTATCCACATACAAACTTAATACGGTCACTTATGGCTTGAAAAGTTCGCCATATTTAGCTATTCGCACTTTGCGACAACTCGTTCAAGACGAAGGTCACAATTTTCCGTTGGCTGCTGAAGCTTTGCTTAGTCACATTTACGTAGATGACATCATCACTGGAAGCAAGGACATTCCTTCTGCGCTAGAACTTCAACATCAACTCATCGAACTTCTTTCAAAAGGACAGTTTCAGCTCCGCAAGTGGACTTCTAATTGCTCAGAACTTCTCGCTGATATCACTCAGGAACATCGGGAAGTACCACTTTATTTTCGCTCACCAGATCAACCGTTGTTCAATATACTCGGCTTGAAATGGACACCTTTGAACGACCTTTTCTCGTTCACCATCCAGCTACCAAGTCTGGATCATTCACCTACAAAACGATCTATTTTGTCTACCATAGCACAAATATATGATCCTTGTGGTTTTCTGTCGCCTACGACATTTTTTGCTAAGTGCCTCATGCAGCACCTTTGGACTCTTGGGATTAATTGGGATTCACCCGTTCCAGAGGTCATCAATTCCGCTTGGAGGAAATTCGTTCAAGAGTTGCCTCACTTGGAAAACATTTCTATTTCTCGTTGCATCAATCTTCATCAATCAACGAACATCCAGATCCATGGCTTCTGCGATGCTTCGGATAAAGGTTACTCCGCCGTCATTTACATTAGGACGACTACTTCAACCAACATTGTCAATACGCAGCTACTTTTAGCCAAATCTAAGGTAGCCCCTCTCAAGCGCATATCACTTCCTAGATTGGAGCTTTGCGGTGCTCATTTGCTCGCCAAGTTGATGCACTATTGCCTTCAGTTTGTATCTACTCGGTGTTCTATCGACATCATCAAATGTTGGTGTGACTCCATGGTCACATTAGCTTCGATCACTACTCCACCATATAAACTTAAGGTTTATATCGCCAACCGCGTTAGTCAAATTCAAGATTGGACGCCAACTGATTGTTGGTCACATGTTCCATCTGGCAACAATCCTGCTGATTGTTCCAGCCGTGGTCTATCTCCTTCCGCACTTCTCAACCATCATATATGGTTTTCGGGGCCTTCATGGCTTAAACTTTCAGACCATCAGTGGCCAAAATCACCTTCACAGGTTTTGGACACTGTCCCTGAACTCCGCTCAAATCCACTTCCAATTTGTTTAGCGTCATTTCAAACTGAATGGAACATACTGTCCAAATTTTCTTCGTGGTCAAAAACTTTATACGTCATGTCATATATTCTAAGATTTTGTCATAACGTCCGCACTGCATCAAGAGTGACCGGACCAGTAAATCTTACAGAACTTCAATCTACAGAACTACAATTAATCAAACTGGTGCAAAAATCACATTTTTCAAAAGAAATTAAACTTTTAAACACAAACCCTACATCTTGTTGTTCACGCTTGGCTTCG
>JAGFPH010001171.1:318831-329498 GCA_018207615.1 Philaenus spumarius
TGTTGTTTAAAACCCGCCACTGAAAAGGTTAATTTAAATATTGTATACTAATAATCTACACATTTTCCTTTATTTAATTTTGTTTAGAATTTCACCAACTATCAAACAACATGCAAGTAAGTCAGTTCCTATTGGATACTCGCCGAGACCTACATTCTATGGTTCGTGGCTTTAATATTAAAGAAACTGTTTTGATTAACCTACAAATCATTGCTGACTTGAGTTACGCTTGGGAACTTATTGACAGCTTTACAGAAATAATGCAAGTTGGCATCAAGAAGGAACCTTCGCTTGTTAGCAAACTGAGGGCCACCTTTCTTAAGGTATTTTAAAATTTACTATAGTTAGTAAAATCATGTTTAAAAAATTGTTAGAATTATAAAGAGTGGAATTTATTTATTACAGGAAATAGAAAAATCTATCTTATTATGAAACATTGAGGAACACTTATTATAAACTGTCAGATAATTTCAAAAATTTGAGCAATGGATGCTTTAAGGATAAAATAAAATTGGAAAATACCGTATAGTTAAAGTTTATTATAATTTGAATGAGTATTTTTTAAATCCAATAATAATCTGTAATTGACGTTATGATATGAACGAATGACCAGTATGTTTAGTTATAGATCTTTATGCATTAGTTATATACACTAGGGTACACCTGTTTTCTTTGTGAGAAAATGTATTCATTTGTGCAATAAAGTACAATACAACAAAAATATTAGTAGATTGTTACTTAATTTCTTTGGAGAGGGAGAGTATACAATACAAGGTTTTTGGCATTCCTTGTAGTCTTGAGTGAAACAAATATAACATGACCGTGTGACATCCAAATTAAATATTATGTTTGAAAATGAGTCACATACTTAGACTTTTTCTTATTATTTTCTTAATTTTAAATTTGTTTATTTAATTTTGGTGATTAATTTATTTTAAGTTTTTGTTTTGGGCTTTAGATATTAACCCTTTCAACATATTATAAAATCATAATAATTTTTTCTATCACTCCTAATTTTATTATGATTTGAATGTTATTTCAAAAGCGAATACGGTAACTTCTCTATCTGTTGGTGTGTCATAAACTAATGGAGTATATACGGTAGTAAATTTGTATTAATTTATTTTCACCTGTTAAAATGTTTTAGTATCTTGTTCATCAGAATTGCTGGCAGTACTACAGTTTTGTAATGATTTTTATGAAATAGATAAAATACTTGGTGAAAGTTCCAATTAGGATTGTAATTATAAGCTATGTTTTACTTCTGGTGCCAGTGATTTTTATTTTGAAGTAAATAATTTATAGGACAAAGAAATAGAAATAAGAAACAAAATAATGAGCAGCCAAAAAGAATATGTTAGGTAGGCTCAATCCTAATTTAATTAGGAGAACCTCAGGAGAAAAGGTTAATTTAATACATTTTATAAATTATATAATTAATTTGCAATAGTTTTTGGTTAAACAAATTTCCTCCTTGTTTGTGATATTCTGTATTTTTAATAGCCTAAAATCCTTTCCTTATAAATTTCAAATATGTCTTTCACCTTGAATGAGTAATTCATTATTTATATTTATTTCATAGTTGTCATCTGCTATGGAGATCCCTTTGCTACGTATAAATCAAGCCCAATCATCGGATCTAGTATCAGTATCTCAGTACTATAGCCACGAACTTGTCAGTTATGTTCGTAAAGTTCTACAAATCATTCCAGAAACTATGTTCAGTCTGATGGCAAGGATTGTCTTCTTACAAACATGTGTGATCAAAGAGTTACCAACACGATTAGAAAAAGAGAAACTGAAAGAATACGCTCAATTGGATCATCGAATGGAGGTTAGTTTGATTTATTTTTTTTAATTTGTTGATTATTTCATTCTGAATGCATAATAATCTATATTATATTGTTGTTATACACATATACCTTTAAGATGGTGTTACCTGATGCCATATGCGCTATTACAATGTAACGTTTGTTATTTCATGAGCAAGACATGTAAATAAAACATTAAACAAATAAATTTGAGGAAGATTTTGAAAAAGGTAAAATAAAATATGATGTAATAATAATAATTAACCAAATATTTATTTTCAAAATTTTACGATGTAGATAACTTGTAGTTGTTAACACAAAGTCAATGATGGTGGCAAGTAGTGAAAAGAACCAAAAGGTTACTGTACATTCAGTAAAGAACAGTTAATGGAGAAACACTGTGCTAGAAGGTTAGACAATATTTGCCATATAACAACTACAAATTATAGTTACCTATAAAAAGATGAATCTGTCCGTCTCGTGACTTCTTTTATATTCTTAATTTACGCGTTTCGGGGCCGTGGTCCCATCATCAGAATGAAAAATGAAAAATCACTCCATTGGAGGTCGTTAAATGTTACAAAAAACACAAACACATAAAAGACACTACACACGCACACGTATAAGAACGACAAATATGGACCTCATTTGCGAGGTTAACTTTAGTAGCGCTACGTTATCTACCGCGCGAGACACTGATGTACACAATGGAGCACTAGGGGTATACTGGAAGCTAAGAGGTGGGGATATCAGAAGTCCTATCTGTCTCCGGACTATGTTGGAACTCAATGGCCGTGTCATACAAGTAATTCGATTTAAAAAATAGTTGGTCGTTCAATACATTATTTGGGCTGTTCTTGTGTGCCTTATATATTTCGAACTCCTCTGACGCGTCCATAAATCTACCCTTCTTACAAATATGGAGAGGCTTCATGTTATGTTCGAAATTAGTATACCTGTGGTTATTATCGACTATATGTTGTGCGAATTTCGACTTCATGTCACGTAGGTTCCTTTGAGGCAAATGCTCCTTGTAGCGTTCTTCAAACGTTCTGCCTGTCTGTCCAATGTAGAAACTATCACAATCACTACAGCCTAGTTTGTAAACGCCTGACTTTTTGCTTTTGGCAATGGGCCGTCTTTTCCGCAGTAACTTTTGGATGTTGTTATTTGTCCTGTATGTAACGCATATATTACGTTTTGATAAGGCATTCTTCAACATATTTGGTATTATGTTGGTGTATTCAACACAAGTGTATTTCCTGCTGTTATCGTTGTTTAATTTTAGTTTTGGCCTATGTTGAGCTTTTTTATGTTTGAAAAGTAACCTATCGACTAATGAACTGGTAAACCCGTTAGCTTCAGCTATGTGTTTGATAATATTTAACTCGATCTGGAAATCCCGTTTGTCCATTGGTATGGAAATAAGACGATGGATGAATGAATTGTACGCAGCCATTTTATGCGAGAATGGATGGTATGATTTTGCATGGATTGTGACATCGGTAGTCGTAGGCTTTCTATATATTCTATATTTCAATTTATCGTCTACCTTTGTAACAGTAACGTCAAGGAAGTTAAGCTCATTGTCGATCTCCTTCTCCAGTGTAAATTGAATTTTCGGGTTTATTTTATTCAAATGCGTATTGAAACATTCAATTTGGCGATTAGTGCCCCTGTATATGATGAACGTATCATCCACATACCTAGTGTATAAAATGATTCTATTATAATGCTGATTATTTTTATCTAAAATGAATCTATTCTCATAATAATTTAAGTATAAGTCAGCCAACAATCCAGAAAGTGGCGAACCCATGGCAAGGCCATCTTCTTGGAAATAAAAAATATCATTAAAGGCAAAATAGTTCTGCATTAAGACAACGTTGATTAGCAACATTAGTTCGTTGATAGCTGTTATATCTAGCTTCCCCGTTTCAATTAGGTTTTCTTCCAAGATTTTTAAAGTCTCCTGAATCGGTACATTAGTGTACAAATTAACTATGTCTAATGAAATCAGTTTATATTCCTGGAAGATTTCTATCTCTTTAGTTTTATCAACAAAGTCGATAGTACTACCAATACTACAATTGTTTTTTAGATTAATACTTGTTTTAATAATTTCTTCCAATTTTTTGGACACCTTATAACCAGGAGCTGATGTGAAGTTAATTAGCGGTCTGAGGGGGACATTATTTTTATGGATTTTCGGCAATCCTGTAAATTGCGGAGCGAAAGCATTGATCGGTTTTAGTGATCGTCGTGTTCTTTCATTAAACAAAGATGTGCATTTATTTATTGCATTATTCAATAATTTGACATATCTACGAGTAGGATCCAACCTCATAGATTTGATATTGTTATCGTTAAAGAATTGCAGGGCTTTATTGTTGTAGTCTACTTCATTCATCACAACAAGGGTGTTACCTTTATCGGCCTTGGTTATTAATATTTGCCATGTTTTGACTTCTAGAACATAAGGAAGGGTTTACAAAGAAATTAAATTGTGAAATATACATTAATTCTTTAATATCAATATTTTATTCAAAATATTAAAATTTATAAACTACACATTATGGTGCTCTTTCGTAAAGAATAGTAAAATGTCTTAGTAATAACAATAATAATTGAAAAAAAATATACAGAGAAATAAAGCAGCAATTGATTACAATAATGGAATTATTTATTGATATTCATACAAAATTTTGTATGAAGAAACTTTATAAAAAGAAAAATCCTTTTCTTGATTTATATAAATCTTATTTAATGAAACTATTAATGTAGCAAAGAGATTAAATTGGTACACATAACATATTATAAATCCAAATAATAATTAGGGCTATTTATGGCTCCTTAGAATGTCTTTCATTTAATAAATGTCTATTTATTCTATTATCAGAACTGTTTGATGTAATTATTAATTATAAAAGAAAAATTGGTACATATTAAACATGATATAAAATGAAATTAATTGTCTATATGAGTCACTTTCTCGGGGTTAGGTAAGAGCGGCTTATCTCAAGGAAGGAGGGATTTCAAGCCTAAAATTAGCATAAAATAAATCAATGAAATAAAAGTTATTGTTTGGTTAGTGAGTGAATGATTGGGGAAATAATTGTTCATTGTAACAATCACTTTGGGTACACATTGAAAAGTTTATATTAAAATATTCTGTTACTTTAACAGATAAAATTAATATTCAATAATGTTTGTAATTGTTTTTTCTTTTTTTAATATAAGATCTGCATACTAGGCTATTAGTTATGACAAAGTAATTCAAATCAATTAAATTAGGTCTCACCCAATTGGTTCTGAGGTTATGCCTTTATCTTAGGTTTGACTGAGATATAATTAATCACTTTATATAAAAATCACTTTCACTTGATTGCTGAAACTTTCTGATATACTTTGGATTGATACCAGTAATACTTTTTTTTTCTTTTTTGGAAAATCTACCTTAAAATTATTAAATACAGAGGCCCATCCATCCAGTCTGGGGTCTTATTCAACAATCCATATTTTTTTTTCTTTGTAGTACTGAAGCTATGCAAAGAGATATCCTATTGAATCCACTGCTTCTTGTTCTTCTTATATGGGGAGATGAAATGTTATATTATGACCCTATTACACAAAACTAAACTTTTAATAGTTACATTTACATTTACTGAATTTACTATTATTAAAATTATTGTTTAAAACATACTATGGGATTTAAATAACTTCTCTTGCATTATTTAATCCTTACAAATTAACATACATAGCATGACTTCTAATATTATTTAAGATTCCAATCATATGTTGGCCTAAGCCATCAGAATCATGTTCCAATTTCAATGTCTATTTTTATGGTACTAAAACGTTCTCTTCAGACTTTTTTTTTTTTTTTTTAAGACTATATCTGTAATATTTTAATATCCTCGGTCATATTTTAAGTGAGATAAAATGTGTATACATATGTGATCTATCCATAGGCCATATTTATTCCATTCGTACTTGACTGGTATTTTCATAAGTTAATGAAATTCTATCGCTGTTTCTGTTCACGGCCTATAAAAGGTATTGTGACATTCTTGTCTTATTTCGATTGAATTCTATTTATCTCTTGTCTTTGCTTCAGACCTATTTATTGTTAGGCCTATAGATAACTCAGGTTTTTTACGGTTATTTTTAATATGGATGATATAACGACTTATAATTGGTGAATTGTTGGATTTACGTTTTTGTGTGACTGGAAATGGTGAAAATCTTGGCTATTTCATAGTTTAATATACGTTGTAGAAATCTACCGCTAGGTGTCGCGCAAGTGTTTCTTTTGATTTAAATGGAATTCCTAAATTAAGTTTATTTCGTACAGATTTATTTCTCAACATCATTTTGAATTGTTATAATATCCCCTTTCTTATTTTTCCTGAAAATACTGTGATGAATGGGATTTTCAGGGAACTAACACACAATGAAAAATGAGGTTGATTCCTTATGATTAATGTGAATTTATATGCAGTAAATTTGTTTTCGTTCATCACTTCATGACATGGTTAATCTGGAGCATACGTCGTATTTCCTGTGCTACTGCCTCTTGGTGTACAACGGGACGGGGTATGTCTGTCCTCGAAATATTCTATCTTCTCTGATTTCGATATGATGTGTATATTTATTACATAACCCAGGGGCATCCGAAAATATGTCTTTAAATTCCAGCAATAATTTGATTAAATTTTGTTTTTCTAATGGTTTCAGGTTGTTATTTTCTTCCAAAGCGCAACTTATTATTACTTTATTTAATTCTTCACCGTTGTCTTTGTTCCCTTCTTGAATATCCTTACAATTCACTTCATTTACATTTATTTTTTTATTTATTTTATTTTCATATTCATTATTGTGAATCTCTGTATTTCCTTTCATAATATAGCATAAAATTCCTTCTTTTTTTTCATCTTCAAACTTTAGTATTCGTATCTCACTATTCGCCTTTATTTTCAGCGTCGACGTCATAAAGTTTAACTCCATCTCTAATATTCTCATCAAGTCGATCCCTTTAATTAAATTTCTTATTAAATTTGGTACAATTAACGCTTGTATACAGATCTTTTCGCCTCCTATCGTGATTTGTAACATAATTATCTTCGAAACTCTACGTGTTTTAGAGCCGACAGCAGTGGTGATCTGTACTTTAGTCGTTGGAAGTTCTTCATAATTTTCAAGATGTTTTTTGTTGTCCTGAAACCATTGTTTTGCTACACAACTGACGTTAGATCCAGTGTCAATTAATGCCTTAACATGAATTACTCCTATTATAATTTCAATTTCTTTACATTTTAATATATTTGTTGTGGTGGTCTCGGTTGCTAGATTGTTGTTATCTTCATTTATTAGAAAATTCCTGTCACAAAACATATTGCTTATAATAATAAGATGACTGGGTACATATAATAGTTTATTATTTGACGTGATTGTCCTATTTGCTCCGAGGTCCTAACGCAGCACAGAATTGATGTCATTAAGGGTTGGTGAGATGAAAGTCGTGAAGTGATGACTCTCTGGGTTTGTGACATATCCTGTGCTCAGCAGTTTTCCTGCTGAGTCACGGTGCTCGTAGGGTTTGGTTCAGGTTGATTTGAGGGTTGTACGTTTTCGGCAATCGCATGACAAACATTGATTTGTTCTGGAGTCGGGTAAGTTTTATTTCGAGGTGCAGTGGTTCGAGTTGTTTCCTGCGGTTGGTCTCTCCTGATCATGGATTGGTTTCCTCGGTTTGTTTGAGGATGAAACTGCGGAGCTGGGAGGTATGGAGGCCGATGAGTGTGTTGGTATTGTCCAGACGTGTTTCGTGAGAAATTTGTGAATCCATTTTGAGGTCGCAAGTTTTGTTGATGGTACGGTGGTCCTTGATTTGGTTGAAATGGTGGCTGTCGGAAATGAAATTGATTTGATGGTCCGGGTCGCTGTTCTCTACCCATGAAACGGTTTTGAAAAGGAGGTGATATGTTTCCTTGCTGACGACTTCTTTCTCTATTATACGCATCCTTGAGATCTTCTTGTTGGAGTAGTAATTCGAAATCAAGAATATTGTCAATCCTCTGCACTGCACTCAAGATCCTTCACTGCCACTTCTGGGGTTCCTCAAGGTTCCCACCTCGGTCCAATTCTTTTCAATATATTTGTGAACGATCTAACAAGTGTAATCAGGGTTTTGCATCTCCTGTTTGCTGATGATGTCAAACTATATTCTGCTATTTCCTCGATGCATGACTGTGTTCGGTTGCAGGATGGTCTGAATGCTGTTCAAGCATGGTGTGACGCGAATGGCATGAAGCTTAATGCTGATAAATGTTTTTGCATTACCTTTCACCGAAAACCCAAACCATTCATTTTTTGTTATCAGCTGGAGGATAGGGTCATGGAGAGAACTGAGGAGATTAGAGATCTTGGGGTCATTTTGTCGTCATCCCTTTCGCCTGAATCCCATATTAACACTGTCTGCTCTAAAGCTAATAGGAATCTCGGTCTTATCTGGTGCGCTTCTAAATTTCTTCATCAACCCACAATACTGAGAATGCTCTACGTTGCTTTTTTTAGACCTCACCTGGAGTTCTCGTCAGTGGTCTGGTTCCCGTATCAGAAGACACTTATTAAAAGAGTTGACTGTGTCCAGACGAGATTTCTTAGACTTGTGGGAATCCGCCTCGGCTACCGCTACCAGCAAGTTCCTGTCGATTTCATAGCCTCTCAACTCCGCTTGCCTTCCTTGGAGCTGAGAAGGAATGTTCAGGATGTAGTTTTCCTTGTGAAACTAGTCAAGGGAATGGTTGACTGTCCAATGCTCCTCGAAACTGTTAACTTTCGCATACCAGCTGCAAGGACTCGGTCAAGTGAATTATTTGCCAGACTTCATCATGGCACAACGTATCAACTGAATAGTCCTATGGTTAGAATCCAGCGTAGAGCCAACCTTACTCCTATTGAACTTGACATCTTTAATTTAAGCGTTGAGGCCATCAAAAGTATACTTCTGGATGTAAACCTCGACCTCTGATATAATTATTTAAGTGTTGGAACTATTTAAATTTATTGATTCATTTGTTTTGAGTCTCACATACTATGTAGTTTTTCCTAGAATTAGTTAAATTAAATTGGCCTTGTATTTTTATAGATTATTTGTTATCTGATTGTTATCTATGTTGTTGTTAGATTGTTATATTATTATTCTATTCATTGTTTTCTGTGCATTGTATACCTTGCTAGAATGTTATTTTTGTTAAATATTTATTGCTTGTTGTTTATTATTAGTTGATATTAAGTGATCTGCTTTCTAAAGCGCCAAGTACTATTTATATTAATATTTTGCAACAATCATGATATATGTATAGTTAGTATTATTATAAAAAAAAGGATTTTCCGTCAATAAATAAATAAATAAATAAAATAAATAAACTAACATTTTGAAATTAGAACTTACTTGCCTATATTGAAGTGTTTTCACAAACTGTAAAGTAAATTGAACCTTATGAAAATTTGAACTTGATATTCATAGTTTGTAGGATTGTTAATTTATAATAATAATAATAATTTTGTATTATATAAATTTAAACACTTGCATATTTAACAACCACGAATCTTAAGACCCCAGAGTTCTCAAATAAAGCATAAGCTAGAATTTATATTATAAAGTCAATTTGTAAAAACTGGGTTCGAAGCAATTGTATTTTGTAATAAGTTAAAGTTGAAACAGCAAAGAACCCTGTATTAAAAGTCATAAGTAGTATTGTAAATCTGTGTATTATTTCTAATTATACAGGGTTTAGTAAATAAAAGTACAATATTTTATGAAGGTGTAACAACTTTATACTAGTTTTTCAATGAAGAAAAACCAACGTAGTTAAATTAGCTTCTAACAAACATTTAATATGTTTAGTATGTTCAACAAACATTTAATACTACATTTTATAGGAAAATTTACTAAAATTTGTGATGTTTTAGGTAGCTAAATTGACTCATGCAGTGTCTGTATTTACCGAAGGAGTGTTAAGAATGAAAAGCACCCTAGTCGGTATTATCCGAATTGATCCAAAGCAGTTGTTAGAAGATGGGATACGTAAAGAGCTAGTACGACATATTGCTCTTGCATTACATCATGGTCTAACGTTTAATTCAAAAGCAAAGGTAATGCTTAAAAATTTTCAGCTATAATTTAAAATTTATATTCTTTATATTCACTCAGAGAGGACAATTTAATATAATTCAAAAATTATTGTAAATAGGGATTTAATTGTTTGAGATAATTTTAACAACATTTTATTTTGTAATAAGTAATTTACTTAACATATTGTCTAATAACATTTTTTATGCTGTGTATGCTATGAATACCTTAGTCATGTTTAATTGCATAAAAAAAGAAGAAAATACTGGTGATTAAATTCACCTGAATAAGGGACAGTAAAATCTCCAAATCACAAAAACAAAACCAACAAATAACCCTTCAGCTCATTTTAATGTACACCATACATCAATGTTTTTTATTGTAACTGAGCCATGATAAACTTTGTACCTACCTCCATCCTCTTCCCACAAAAGTCTGGGTATGTGTTATGGTCTTTAAGTAATCTCTTTAAGGGTTTAGACAATTTAAAGCAAAGAATATGTTTATTGCACTATCCCTATGTACATTGCAGTGGCATATCATCATTCTCACTGCATTGATACACTATTAAACTTACACCAATCACATCGGTTCTTGGTTAAGTAAGTAGGAGGAGTGTATTAATTTACAATTTTATATTTTACTTTAATTCAATAGGCCTAATGTAGGCGGCAATTTATGATATAACAAGATATATACTAATTTATAAAACTTTACTT
>JAGFPH010001172.1:0-12337 GCA_018207615.1 Philaenus spumarius
ACTCGTTGGTTCTGTTCCTTTTTTGATTTAGAATTTAGTTTCCTTGGAATCGGTGGTTTTAATTTGGAATAGGCCTACAATTTCGTACATCGGCCTAGCTTCGAGTGTATTTTAAAAGGTGGATTTCGGTCGATTGGTTTACTCTTGAGTTATTATTATATATTATATGGATTGGTCGTTTAATTTAGATTAATTTTGATGTGGGAATGATATTAATTTGAGGTCGAGAAGTACTGGTAATTATTTAAAATGTTGTTGGAAGTCGGATGTTATAATATTATTAATGAATCATTTACGATCTTTGCCGCTAGGTGTCGCTGCTCCAACTTGTAAATGAAATGCCTTTATAGTAGTCTGTTCCTCTCTATCGCACTCATGCGTGTTTAGTTTGGTAATTACGAATGGTTTCTTTTGATATTTTAAATGATTTTTATATAGGGATATATTTTGAATTGTTACAAGTGTAAATAAAATGATTTGTGTATTTAATTTTAAAGTGTTTGTTTGTAGTAGATTGTGGGTTTTAGAGCCATTATAATTAGACAAAACTGGTCTGAAGGGGGAGGAAGTAGCCACATAATAACTTGTAATTGTGAATTTAGTAGTTAACAACTCTCTGAGTTTGATGTTTACAATTAAATCAACAACTGCTTCTTTTGGCGTCAGGATTATCCATTTCCTTAATAATCTGGGTTTTTTACTACCTTATATGAATGTAAATACACCATGTATTGTTGCTCCATTGATGGTTTAAAAGCTGTGTGTTGATCTCTCACTGATTATATACTTAAAACAAACTACTACTAATGTTATTTAGTCTATTTGCATTCTCCTCTACCTATCAAGTCTAAACTGAACCATAGAGTAAGTGGATGCCCATTTGTTCTGTCAGGAAACAGTTTCAACTATGCTATGGATTACCCTCAGCTTCTTCTGTACATACAGCAAGGCACTGAATTCTGAATCATCTGAAGTGCTCTTTAATCCATCCAAGGTTAAAACTTTGGTTAAAGATATTCTGTGTTGCAGTGGTTCGGGTGTCGTAAGGTCCCGGGTCACCTTAGAACACAGGAGAACACTAAGGCAGATTTAGCTGCTATGGAAGCCAAGCACTTACCGCCTATCATGTATATATCAAGTTGTATATTGTCATCCAACTTAGTGTCCATTTTGAGTCTACCCTTATTTAGACAGTAAGAAGAAGAGTGGGTAGTGGTACAGAATAATAAACTCTAAGAGATTAAAAAGATACAGTCCGTCCATAGATTTCTTTAAATCGTCAAAGCTGTTGAGAGGAAGTGGTGGTCTTGTCTATGCATCGCCCATTCCATGCTGACACATGGGTTTCTGACGGCCAGCCATTTTGTTCATGCTGTTTTTCCCATTAAGCACCTTCCTTTGGAGTGTGAAAAATTAAAGGATGTCCGAAAGAAGTTTTTCCTGCAGAATTGCATTCAGATGATGATGGTGATGATACCCAGACCATTGAAGGTGTTAGTGCTTCTGCATCGTTGAAATATAATTGGTAATATTTAGAGATACTTGTTTTGTCAAGATTGTTGTTGTATTGGAAATAACTGTTGAGTTTATGTGTTCCAATTGTTTAATTTATGAGCATTAATTAAATGCTCATATTTTCCAGGTAGTGAAAACCACTCAGGTTTTTTGCCTGAAATTTTTTTTTAAATGTACAAATTGAATGGTGTAACAAACATAACACTTTAGTAATTTATCTCAGTTATTGTTTTTGTTTCTGTGGTTAATGTTTTTTATTCAGTGTGGGTTTGTGAAGTAAATAAACTGATTAAACAGTTATTATATAAATTAAATTAATCATTTTCAGATTAGTGAACTGAGTGATAAACTAAGAGCACTAGGTGAAATCATGGATGGCCATCGGCGATCTTTCGAGTATATTCAAGATTACGTTGGAATATATGGTCTAAAAATTTGGCAGGTATGAATGTATGTTTCTTGTTTTTGGATAAAACAAAAAGTAGAAAGTTGTACAATGGAAAGAACCAATAATTTGTGAATACTTTCTTGTAATCTAAGCAATAATGCACTTTAAATTAATACAAATAAATTCATGCAATATATCTTAATTGAAAGTAATATTTCTTCTTCTATTTCAGGAATTCAGTTTGTAAATTTGTAGTGGTTATACATATAGTTTAATTTGCTGCAAAGAAAATCATGAAATTTTGGTTGCTGAATATCTCAAACAATTATTACATTTATGGTAAATTTTCATTATAATTAAGTAATGACTAAGTGATTAAGACACATCTTAAATGGATGTATGATCAAAACATAGAGATTTTACATTTTAATTCAGTTTTTAATTTGGCTTAGTCATATTTTTAAAAATAAAATGGATCTTTAATGTTAATATAAAATATGTTCGGTTGTTAGTGTTACCACTTTTAAATAATATGAAAACAAAACACGATTGTTTTACTTGAACTCATTTTTGAGATACGTTGATTTTAAGAAAACAATTTGAGACACTGAAAGTCCTTAAATAAACTGCAGAGTCCTTTTTTGAAAGATATTTTCCCCTTAAATATATTTTCTTGGTAACATGTAGAGTATTTTTATTGTTCACAATTTATTCCGACCTCATCAATAAACATTTCTTGGTGTAAGACTTTTTTGTTATGATGATTTGCATTTTGTGTTTTAAAGTAGAATGTTTTTTGTCGCAGGAAGAATTGTGCCGAGTGATAGGTTTCAATATAGACATGGAATGTAACAGTTTCCTCAGAGTAAAAGTTTTAGAATGGCAAAGTGTACATCAAAATAAAGCGATACCTGTTCCTATGTTCACACCCACAGATACTCAGTCAATTACATTTGTGGGAAGGTTGGCAAGAGAACTTATTCGTATCACTGATCCAAAGTAAGTCAAAAATATTTATCTAAATTAATTTTATAGATAAGCTAAGAAATGTACCAAGCCTGTGCGGAAAGTAAGTTCCATTTGATTATAAAAACTATAACAAAATATTTTATTACGTACAACTTAAAGTTACTGTTCCAAGCTATTTCAGCATAGTAACAAACTGTCTAGATTATTGCACTTGTTATATTTGTAATGAAGATTTAATTATCCTCGAAGAAGTATTCCACCACCTGCAAGTTAAGCCATGACTGTAATCAAAGGCATTTTTCTTGTTAGGGAAAAGCCACTTGGATCAGGACTGTAAAAAGTGTAGTCAACCAACTCTCAATTTGGATCTGTGCATAAGGCCTTGTGTTTTATTAACTTTACCGAGATCATATAACTTTTGAAGGAAAGCTAATAAAAGTGATTCACTCCAGATAAATAATTCTGACTTATTTCCAGGACCACAGTGTATGTAGAAACTGCTACAGGATGGTATGATCAGAAAACACAAAATCTTCTTGCTGATATTAAGTTGTTTAATAAAATCCCCAAATCAGTTGGTATTTCGGGCATGACTGGACTTGATAGACTGATTTGTTTCATGATAGTTACAGAGTTACAGGTAAGTTGAATAGCGCTTCTTTTTAAACGTAAATAAATGTTTGAATAAAATAAATTTTTGACTTTGTTATCATTTAAAAATAATTAGTTATGGTGCATTATGTTTGTTCTAATCACAAAGAAAGACTAAAATGTATTAAATAGATTTTCATTAAATTGCTTTATTTTATACATTTATAAAAAAGATAAAATATGTTTTGCTGTAATGCCTAGACCCAGAGTTCTTCTAGGTTAATTTCAGTAATATTGATATCGGTTTTAAACCACTTGTTTAGTAGACTCCAAAATAATTCTCAATTAACCAATTTTTGTCTTAAAACTCAAAAACTCTACAAACGTTCCTTAACTATTAGGTAAGCTAGCTGGTTTCCATTGTAGTTTTTATAAAAATTGGTTTTTAGACAATTATTTTTATTTACTAAATTATTTACTTATGTACCAAAGAAACACATTCCAACAACACAATATTAATTTATCACAATCAGGCCTATAGAACCCTAGAAAAAAATTGAAGAAGTTGAATTTTTATTTATTATAACAAATACCAAAGAATTAAAAACAAAATAGAATTTCAAGGATATCGATTAAAACATTTTTTAACATAATGTTTTTTTGTTCTACTTAGGCATATTTTTGGAGCATCCAGAAGAATTTGTGTCGATTGTACTGATGTTAAAAAATTCATTAGATTATTCCTAGAAAAGACCTAAGATGGTTCGGATCAAATTTGTTAATGAAATGCATTTTGGGTATTTTTTTAATCAAAAATACGTTGCTTAAATGTACTGGATTGGCAAAACATTCAGGGAATCTAACCTAGTTTCAAAATTAAATACTGGTGCCAATTTATGAGTAAACATTATCAGCCAATAAAAGAGTTACTTTTAAAACATGACCGGTTTTAACAGTTGATTTGTTAAAAAAATTATCATGTTTACTGATTCCAAACTACTGTCTACTGTCTTTGACATATTTCTGATAATATACTTTGCAGTACAGTAAATCTAACTCTCTCTTAAAATGTTATTTGTTGCAGACATTGTTGGGATCTCTCCAGAAAGGGGTACTCAAAGACAAGAATTGGTTGGAGCTTTTGGGCAATGTGGCTAAGGGGTTAACTCCCAACTACCAGAACATTGGTAAATTACAACTTTAGGAAATTTTTTGTGTCACAGCTAATATTAAAAAGTATATTGCCTGAGGTGGCTTAATAGACAATCTTCTAATTTCATCAACTAGAGTTGCTGGGTTCAATCATTGTGTAGGGCAAAATTTGATTGGTAAACACTCCCCTCTTGCTTCTGGCCTTGTCTTGAATTCATAATTATTATGGTAATACATTTTTAAGAAAAAAAAAAAAACAATTCCTGTGATTGGTCCCTAGTTTTTTTACATTCCCTAAGATGTAACCTGACCTCTTTCCTTTTCTTTTTTCCATGGGGATAGCCAGTTCATTCTTGGAACGAGTTTGGTCTGTGTGTTTCGTAATTGAGTTTAGTGTGTGTTTAATCGTTGGTTTGTTATGTTGTAATGGAAGATGAAAACTTAAGAAAGAAGTTGGTGGGAGGAAAGTCGTTTATGTTGTGAAATTTTGTCAAATGTGTATCGTTTTATGAAACAAGATATAAATGCAATGAAAGTTTCCAAATTTCCATCTTGCTCGTAAACATATTCTGATAATGCACATTGTGAAAGTTAAGGGTACACAACATTTATAACTCAATTTACTGTTAATTTAAATATTCTACAAGAAAATTAACGGAATAAAATATTACAAATAAAAACTCAAAACTATTTATTGTCTAAAGTTATCAATGTTAGTCTAGAATAACAATATTTAATGTCTTTAATGTTTAAAGGATTGGTAGAGCAACGGAAAATCTCAATCTCGGGTAAAGGTTAGTGCCGTCTTTTTCCAAAAAGAAACAATATAAAATAACATAAAAAAAGTAAATCTGGTAAAGAATTGTTAACAAAAAAATTAGTATAACAAAATATAAATGCACTTAAGTTTATAATATATTACAAAATAATCGTTCACACACAAAATGTTATTAAATTCACATAGAAGGAAATTGCCTATAATATCAAAATTGTTCTGATTAGATTCAAAGTTTATATCTATTACGAGTTCAAATTCAAATGATAAATTATTTTAAATAAGGTTAGAAAATATCTAAAGATCTAAAGTTCAGATCTTCTAGTCTCTTGACTTGTATTGGATCTTTAATTTCAAATATTTATATTTATTCACTTATTATTCATTAAATATCTTCCTAATGATCCTTCAAAGACAATCGGTATTCTGTGCAAAAAAATATTCTGCCACTTCAAATGTAATGTTCTCAGTTTAATGGTTTTTAAGAATCCTCAAATTTTAGGTCTCATTTGTTGAAGAGAAAACTTCTTTTTCTTCACTATTTCTTCTTTCTTCTTTATATGATTATGAATGTAAATGCATGTTTAAAAAAAAAATGAAATGAAATGATATTTAATTATAATTCTTTAAATTTTTATGAAAATACAATAGTGAATAAATAAAGTATAATTACTTGGACAAAATAAAGAAAATACATGAATAACTCCTTATTACTTTTATCATTCTACAATTTAGCCTTTATACTCATTGTCTACTGCTGAAAATAATTATTTGTAATTTATAAAAATGCAGCTGATTATATAGACCAATATTGGGTGTGTTCGTGATGATAGCAAGTTTGTGCCGTGATGAGCACAGATGTTTTCTGTCGATTCGACTGGTTTACAATAAGTTTTTGTATTTTATTAATTTTCATTACTTTATCATATTTAGACTAAAGACCTTTTATATATAATAAAATCCATTCTTTTTATAGGCCGTCTTGGTTTTTCCATTTAGATGTTAATTCTCTTGCCTTCCCGATTTTATTCCGGTCGTTGTTTTTCACCGCTAAGTGTTGTGGGCATCAATTCTCGATCGTAATTTAAAAGAAAAGTTCGAAATCTTGGTTCGGCCTGAATTGATTAATTTACTATATTTTGTTTATTAATATTTTGAATTTTACAACCTTACAGACTTTACTTAGATATTTACTCAAATCACAAAGGTTATGTAGTTGTACAGTTTGTATTATAAAAATGGTCTTTGTTAAAAAGGTTACTGTACAAACTGATTAGAAATAAAAATTGAAAACTAGAGTGACTTTAAAAATGCCTGTAAAGGTGCAATATAGTATAATCTTAGAAAACTATTGTTTAAATTTTTACTTTGCTAAAATACTGATTTTTCTTTGATTTATTAGAAATGTGTTATATTTAATTTGAAGGAAACCCTGGAAAAGTATACACACAATGGACTTCGAAAGCGCAGAAAGTCTGGCCCGCAATTCTGGATGCTGTCCTGAAGATAGGCCAGTTGCAGCTCATCAGGAAGCACATCAGTTATGAACTTCACACAAGTTGTAAATTTGAATCCAAACATTACGCATCCGCTTTGGAAACAATGAACAAGTAAAGTATTACTATTTATAAAAAAAAGTAAAATATGTCTTAAATATCCTACTCTTTAACTTATCAGTAATAAAGAAAACAGTCTACAAACGTAATTCTTAAGTTTAATCTGTATTCAGGCACAGAGGACTTATTCTGGAGATTGGCAGAAATTTCACATGGCGAAATTGAATTTTTATACGTTAATAAAACAGTATCTATTTAAAATGTATAAATGTAAATATACTTTGCATGAAGCATGTATGAAGAAGTGATCTCCTTTCAGTTAGTCTTTGAGGGCAATCTGATCATCTGCCACTGATGTACAATAGAGAAAACCGTTATCATCCAATCACTTATGAAGTTGATTTCCTTCTCTGCTTCTTTCGTTTGTATAAAACTATAGCTGACCAATATGGACAAATCCGTTAACTGAATATCTCATTGTACCCAATTTATATGTCCTGTATGAATTTTATGACAAGGTGTATTGTAGGACTAAAATGGTAGGTATTTTACAAAAAAACCCATAAATCATTTTGAAAAAATAAATGGAGAAGTGCTGCTTGGACTCATGTACCAAGATATCTGTACTAGTAATTTTACCACTGTGGTATTAAAAACAATGCATCAACACTTCATAAACTCAATTTAAACATGCCTTTAATAAATTGGTGGTGGGACTCAGTGAAATGAGGTGAGAACTCCCTAGCACAGAATCGCTGTACTTTGTCCGAATGGCAAACATTTTATATAATTTTTCATAAAAGTTCAAATTTGCTATAGTTTAGTTCGTTAGTTCAGTTTGTTTTTAACCTCTAACACCATTGTTTAAAAAATCTTAACTGCAGTCCTTTTATTATAGAGGGTACAATGTAATAAATTGTTATAAAAGCCAAAGAGTCCTACGACACAGCCTTGGCTGCGCCAGCTCGCAATGTACCATCTATGTTTCCAAAGAAGTTCAAACATAGATCTGTAAAACACACAGTTCTGGCAACACATAGGTGACTGCGCTCTAATTTGCTAACACAACTTTTCTCACATAAAACTGAGTTGTGACATCATGCAAGTGTTGCTGTCTCACATGGTCACTATTATTTATTTCATTTCATAATTTTAAGAATGAATCTAAACTTTTAATTTCTAAATTAACTTTTAGGAACGATTTTACACAAGACAAGTACTTGCAGTTATAAATTGTAGTTCCCTAAATTAATAATCAAACATAATATTTGAAAATCTATGTTTAACATTCTGTCAAAAAATTATCCTCAAGTAAAATAAATAATTTTGAAATTCTGTAACCTGAATTTCAACAGAAAACCGCAAAAAATATAGTTTGGTAAAGTCTTGCAAGATCTTAAGATGTATTAATTAGTAATATACTAGCTGACCCGTGCGAAGCATTCGCATTCTAACTTACTTCAATCCCACTTAATTAAAGTACACACCACTGGTACTCTCCAGCTGGGTATTGTTATCATCAGTGTTGCCAACGCCAGGAAAATATCCCTACAACTTAATTGATCTTACATCACTGTTACTTTCGGATTCTTTATTTCTTTTTTTTTTCTTTTTTCATATAATTGTATTTTGTATATTTTTCTGGTGTAGCGGCTAAGGATAGCTTTAAAATGATGTAATTCATGTAATTTGATGATGTATTAAGGAAGTTATGACGTACTGACAAAAAAATGGCCTTGAGAAATAATATATGTGATAGGATAATTAATATAACAATAATAATAATATTAAATATTACCTGTTATTGGTCTGTCATGTGACTTATTTTGGTCGTTAAAATGTTACGACGCGTTTCAGGACCGCAATCCCATTGTCAAGTTACACTTACACATTATACATTAAAACACAGAACACATGTTTAAAAAACACAGAAACACACAGCAATAACAACAGTTTTAAAACTTAATTGTGCCGGACAATTGTACGACTGTGTACGTCGTTGCATGGTCAACGAACACACTCTTTTAGAGACATTAATTTGTCTTTCTTTAGCTAAAGAACTATTTGTTTACATGACAAGACTTCAATTAGTTTTGTTAAATGAAACACAATGGCGGCTTTGCCGAGACACAAGAGATCCATGTCCATCCTCTTCCAAACGAAATTTTCTAATTACTTTTGACGAGATGTGAGATCCACATTCTATTTCTTCCATGCTCGGAAATGTTCTGATGCTTCCCCTTCTTTCTAGAAGCCAATATGGTGGATGTTATTGCGTTTTCTCCTAAAGGAACAATCCACTTTCTTACATCACATACATGGGAAAATTTTCCTTGTTTGCTTCCCACGTCAAATGTGTTCATTAACTTACTGTTCTTTATTTTATAAACAATAACGTGGACTTCTTTTTATTACTTATTATTTGTTGTTTGTTTTTTTGTTGTTAGAATTTTGAAAATGAATATTTAGATGATTATTATCTCTTCTGAAATCACATACATTACTAGGGGGAGAGAATGGGCTTTTGAGTTTTGAGCAACATTTTGTAAACATCTTGAAAATTACATAACATTAAACTCTAAAAATACTTTTGATATCCTTATAAAGCATTTTGAAACAATAACTTGTATGATAACATAGTAAAATATTTATTTTAGAGGCACCAAACTTCAGCTCTCCAAAATTCAAAATAAATGATTTTTGATTATTGGAACATACAAGGGCAGCAAGCTTTATAAGTGTTTTGATTTTCATTGTTATCATTATCCATTCTGGAAAAGATTGATTGTGAAAGACAGACAGCTAAACAAGTGATCCTGTAAGGCAAGGGATGAAAGTACGGAATCTTAAAATTATAACATTTGTGGATGGTGTTTTTATTTCTGTAATAACTTGATGCGTTCTAAATAGTTTTATTTGATTGAATATACAAACCCTAAATCACATTCTTCTTGTATTTAGCTTGTTTATTTTTAACTATTTAATTTATGTTTTCATATATATTTACAATTATGTAAGTAGTTTATTAGTGCATTAGTATTTTGTTATCATATTAATGATGTTAGCATTTTAAATTTCTATGAATGATATCTATTTTGTCAGATATATATTTTTTAGCTATTTTCACTTTTTTAAATGTTAGTAAAATACCTTTATAATAATAATATAAGTTATGTTTTTAGAGCTCTTCTGAATGAGATACGAGAACATTACAAAGATCCTACCTCGAAGCCGATGCCTCGAGACGACAGCCCTTTGCTTCTAGAAGTGTCTACTTACTTGGATTGGGCTGGAATAAACAACCCCTATGCCAAGATCTATGTGACCACTAAGAACTTGCAATTCTTTGCTCTGTTTACTTTCTTATTTACCATCTCGCAACTGGCTAAACTCAGTTTTGTTAAGAATCTAGGTAAGATTTTCTTTATGCATTACAGCTTATTGCCTCCGGGAACAGTTATTGAGTAATAAAACTCGGTTACATACCTTATTATTTCCGTCTACAGTCCTTTTGCAATCGATTTCGCAGCTCACGTCTCTATTATCAAGTCAAATATAAAAACACTTAAACAGAAATTGTCTTAATTACACTTAACACAACACTTACTTCACAACACAAAACACTCATTTAATCATTTAAACATTTAATCATGTGACAATAAGTATAAAACATCGTTGGCCAACGGACACGACCCGACTGAACGTAAAGACGGAATTCGTTATCTACCCTACTCCCGTTTGACAAACTACAGAAGTATTTAGGCTTGTAGGTTTCCCGCGCTTGTATGAATTAATGCGCTCAATGGTGTCGAACAATATTTAAGTTTGTCATTGAGAACATTATTCTAATCATTCTTAAATGCATTATATATTTGCAATTCTTCAACAGTGGTTTGGAAGCTCTCAATGTTGTGATTGGCTTGTACAAGGTGTTCACCGAACTTTGATTTTTGTATTCCCATGGTAGATTTTGGGATAGGCTCAGAATATCTTCTTTTTTTTTTTTAATGAACCATGTATGAATGATTTTGGGATCTGTTCGATGTAAAATTTGGGACAATCAGAGCATTTTATCTTATAGACACCGGTTAGGGGTGAATGTTGACTATTTTTGTTGCTTGGTTGCAAGAGATTTTCAAATTTGTTGGACCTTCTGTTAGCAACTATTATGTTCTGTTTTTTTCAGATCTCGTTTAATGGTATTATGTAAAACGTCACCGTACTTAACAGAATCAAATTTTTGTTTCTGTTCTGGGTCAATATTGCGTATCGTTTTTCTACTGTGTTTGTGTATGATTTTATCGACAATTTCACTACTGTAACCATTAGCTAACACAATGTGGTTGATTGTTAACAGTTGCTCATTATAGTTCCCAGGTTTAAGGGGTACTGTCAAAAGTCAGTGTACCAAACTGTGTTATTCTGCCATTTTATGGGCCATAGAGTAATACGAAGTGGCGTGGATGGAAGTGGTGGATAGCAGTCGGTTTACGAAATATTGAAAAATCGAGTTTATTGCCTTGTTTTTCTAATGATAAGTCTAAGAAATGGTTGCAAGATTTTGTTTGTGTAGGCTTGTAACATTACTCTTGTAAGCTCTTATTTATACTATTATAAGGACGTAGTAGTTGACACAAAACTATATGAACGGGAAAACAAATAGTTGTGACAGTTCATAAAACTTTGCACTTAAGACAGCCTTGTAGCTAAGGGGTTAGTATATCTGATTCCAAAAATGAAGGTGCCTGGTTTGAATCTGAGTGAATACATAGATATTTGTGTTGTAGTATAGAGGATTTTCAGGCAGTGTTAACCGTTCTTATCTTTTCACCACAGAAAAAACTGTTCACTTATATAAAAAATTAGAACCATTTTATGGCAGTTATGACACAAGGAAATCTTGTTGAATGCTCTTGATTTTGGAAAACTGTAATTAATCCAAACATTAGTATCAACACATATCTTTTTATGAACAAAATAGCTATGGTACAACAATTTTTTTTTATCATAGGTACAACAAATTTCCAGACCTATCATAAATTTTTCTCTATTATATAAAAACATTCCTGGCATTCTTGAAAAAACTCTAGTTTTACTGAGCTTACATCCTACCCTGATCCAAGGGCCTATGTCCCAGCACGAGGGTTGGTGAGTGACGCGAGCAGGGGTGGAGCTTTCTAGTATTTTTATAATCAAATTAATTTAATAGATATTAAAATAATGGCCATTATTTTATAAAAGATTTTAACTTTGTGATTATATTTTGAAATTCTTATAAGTAGTTTGTTGATGTATATGTTGTCTTGTAGGTACATTGGTATGGAAGAAGACCGGAGAACCTCTCGATGGTGTTCCCTTTATCATTGGCTTACAAACATTGTTCCGTCAGTT